>CACRXK020004584.1:0-10751 GCA_902702795.2 Paramuricea clavata | reverse complement strand
GATTTTGTTAAAATGTCCGAGTATACAGATACGGATACTTGATTCCTTCTAGCCGATATTTTTAGTTGGACACTGAAAATTCGCCCCTGGATTGCCTCCGCACACCGTCTCTTTTGCCGTTCCGGCGCAGAATATCGGCAGTATCTGTCATATCATTGGAATAACGAGGCTTGCTGGTTATAGACGTTATACCTGAGAAGTTCCAGAGGATTAGTTTCATGAATAACTGTACAGCATTTTGGACATTCATTTTCATCCGAATCATCAAGATATTGCACGATACAACTTCTACAAACTAAAAATTTATAAAATTAAGATGACGAGATGCCCCAAAGTCTCGCGATATTTACCCGTATACCTTTAACTGCCATCACATATACACATGCATGTCCGGGAAAATTTGTGGTGTTCTGGGAAAACTTGTTATGATCACGTTGCAGAAATGACTCGGCCAAATTTCACTTACACCCCCCCCCACCACTCCCAAAGAAAATAAGGCTAGCTACGCCCCCTGCTTGTGTGTTTGAAACGAGAATAGCTTCGTTGCCAATTTGAAGTAGATGTGAAAATCAGGAAATGTAAATAGCAAGTCAAGTTTGAACACAGACAAACTTTATAGATAACGTTTTAGCTGTAGAAAACTGATATAATATAATTTCCTAAGTTTTTTATCCTTAATTCACCGTAAATGTAAGAATGGAAGAACTTCCGTACTGCTTCTCTTCGAATATTCAATCTACAACTAGTTCTGTCTAACGAGATGCCCCCATACCTCAATATTCACCCTTACTGCAATCAAGGCTTAGTTTATGGTGCCTCTCAGTGTTGAAAAGCAAATTGTCAGGGACGCCGGAACTGGGGGGGGGCAGGAGGGGCAGCCGCCCCCGTTGCCCTTTACCAGGAGGGGAAAGGGGGGCAAAGGTGCCCTTTAAATTTAAAGGATTGCCTTGGCGAAATAGCGGATTGTCAGAAATTTTGGTGCAATTCTTTTACGAATTTGCTTCAGAAAACGCAAGAAATGCAGTCATCGAGCTTCAAGAATAGCACAATCGCCTGGCGGAGAACCCCCTCACACCCCTATCATCCAATAAATAGAAAACATTATTAGGCGAAGTTCAACTCCCAATGTTTTGCAAACATCTCTCAGTATATATCAATTCAAAAGTGCCCTTTCACGAAAATATGCCCCCTTTGCCTTCACATCGTTCCGGCGTCCCTGCAAATTGTATCTTAGTTATAAAATGAAAGGATGCAATTTGAAAATCCCGAAGCTGATATGGATTAAAATCATCATTAAATTTTACTCCATGTGTTAGATTTTCAATTAAAATGCATATTTTCGGACCGCAGGCTTGGTCTGTTAAATTAATATCTTACAAGGCAAGTATACTGTATAGTCTCCTGGAACCTGTTCGCGGGCGCGTGGCACGAGCCAAGTTGCCGACGGCCCGACGTCGCAAATTGCGAAAAGTAGCACGCTATGATGCTATGCGAAAAGTAGACTGCACACTAATACCGCCTGCTGCGCGAAACCTCTGCGCGAAACTGTGCGAATCGTAGAAGCTGTTTCAACTTCTCTGCAACTCATAACGCATTTTTTCGTTGCAATACCAATTGCAAACTACTGAAACTATTGATATTACACAAGGCAATATTACTGTCAATTTAGTTCATCTCCAGACAATATACTGCCTTCATCAATAGTGAAGCTTTTATTTCTCATTTGTAGAGATAAACATCCCTGTTTCAATTGATACCAATTAAAATAATCACTACCCGCTGTTTCGCTAAATTGACGCATTATAATCCCTTTTCGATGTTTACGTTCCTATTTTGAAATTCGCAGCTGCCGATCATCAGGTGACACCAACTTGGCGACATGTCGCTATACGTTCATAAATTTTCTTAATTTAGATTTTATAAATTTGCTGTTCTCTTTATTTCACACGATCCTCGTTTCTCCGAAATCGTTAATGTCTGATAACGAGTTAAGTTCGTGTCGATTTAACGGCTCTGCCAAGCATAAACTCTCCTACAGTCAAGGGAAAGACTTTAATCTGTAAATTTAATCGTCGACATTATTAATATCGTCTATAACAAAAGCTAGCCAACATTTTCTATGCATGCATAAATAGTCGCATTACAACAAAGGCGCCCATCTGCTGCAATTCTGCTCGGTTTCAAGTGCTAGATTAGCAATCCGTTTCATTTAATATCATCTTTCCAAATTTTTTGCATAATATTTCGGTTTTAAACATACAAACCCATAAATTACATGCACTATTACATTATTTAAAGGTCGGTGACTCGCGAGTCCCTCTCGACTTACATGTATGCAAGCATTCTGCAATAGTTGTAGGTCGTATCCAATAACCTTTGCATAAGTAACACGTCAACAAGTCGTTGAACTCGCAGAGTTTAACCGTGATGGTTTTGTTTGACTAAAAGAGAAATGTAAACAAATTTCTTGTGGAGAAATCAACACGACGTGGGAAAAGTTAACGTATCGACTATGGTTGAAATTTTACGAAATTAACTCGTATTAACTAAATTATATTTGACATGCCGGAATTTGCCAATTCGCATATATAGTCTATGCAGTGAAGATGTCATCACCCATCCCCAAGAGCCCATGCAATTTTATGCATTTATCTTCTGAGTAATCAGTCTAATACGGCATTTTGTTGCCACTTTTATTACTCCAAATTAGGAATCAGCTTCAAGATCTGTTAAAACGTGTTTGAAGATATATATTTAAGTTATTCAAAAGATTGTCAAGATTAGGTCTTTAAAGATTCGTTTATAAGTACACATAAGTATGTCTTACTAAACGTGTTTATATTAATATACCTTACTCGGCACTTGGACTTATGCTTAATATTTGAAAGTATTCATGTACTAAATTGCTATAACTGGTCTTATATAGTCTTAGAAATATAACCTATTCTTCATCTTAATAGCACTACTATTTCATAGATTCGATCATTCACTCCGAGACCGAGTTGTTGCAAATTTCTCATAAATGTAATATCTGGTAGGATCTAATGTCTGCCCGCGATTATATTTCCCGGCCATATTTCCGACCGAAATTTCATCCAATCGCCAAAGCGAATTCCAAGTACAAAAGGTTACTGATATAATACAATTCCTAGACAATATAAATGCTAAATTGAAACCGCATATTCATATAGCCCGAAGTCATAGAACGCCTTGTGTGTTTTACTGTCAACGAGCAAGTGACACTCTTGGCCAGTTTCCCATATTACCTGCAAAAGGTCCATTGTTCGTTCTTTGAATCTACTTCCTACAGCGTCTGTCTCAGTTGCCTATGCCAGTGATAATGGCGACAGTCTAGGGCCAGTTCTTTCGCTGTATTTCCACTACACGGTCGCAATAAGGGATCCCGGATGTATCCCCGTATGATCATTGGCGAATATCCACAGGACTAGGACGCAATAATCTGCCAATCACATGATTTGGCACCTTTAGTTCAATTCAGTACTTGACAGCTATTCAGATGAAACAGAAAAAATAGGCTTCTCGGTCTATTCCTGGCGAAGGTCTATCTCATGAAAGTGACTAATCGACTACTAAAGCGAAAACGTCGAGGTATATATTTTTCTGCTTACATTGAGTGGCTGTCACAAAATTCAACCAAACGTTTATATTCAACACCTCAGCCAACGCTGGATGTCCAAAAGTCAAAGTTAAATGGCACCCCGTTGCCAATATCTCAATTTAGCTCAGTTGAATTTCTGAATGAAACAGCCAAAGCATTTTCTTGCTTCTTGTGTTAACATGTAGTTTCTGTAGCATGTTAACAAGAAGCTATGTATAGTTTCTGCCCGCGTATGTTGTTTGGCTAACTGTTAGTTACGAAGTCGTATCGTATATAAAGGTCGAGCAGAAACTATAGGTCCTTAGATGCACGGAAATTAAAGAAATTCAAATTTCTCATAATTTTATTAATCCAGTCTACATTATTACCGATAACTTTTCAACCTTAATCGGGTATGATCAATAGATAAATTAAAGAGACAGCATGATGTTATCATATCGATCGATCAAACTGGGAGCAGTTCTGCAGTTGTATTACACAATTTACCGCAACTCACTGGGCGCACATGCAGACCAAAATCTGCGATAACCACTGAATATTTTAATACTGAAATACAGCGCAATGGATACTCCGAAAATTTTTCATTCTGTTATAATTCTATACGTTTCGACTGATCTATTAAAGGTGTATTAAATTATTTCAATGCTAATATATTAAAATATTTCGAACGGAAATATTTATCACTTTATAAATGCTTCAATAGAATATATGTCAATGACTCTTTGACAGTAATTCAATATACAGTATCTGAAAGCCAGATTTTAAAGACCTGACCACGTTCACAAGAGAACGGGTGAAGTCAGGATATCATGCACTAAATTAGTCCAGTCCATTTGTTACACGGTTCATTCGCAAGGTCGTCGGCTCGATTCGTTCAAAAGCTTAACCCTAGGTTAACCTATACAATTCAAAGCAAACTTCCCACTATTTTGTTCAGTAAATTTGGAAATATTTCTTCAAAAATATTGTGTAGACCAATGGGAGTTTTCTTTTCTGAAGTTTTGAAACAACAGACGTGCAGAAACATACAAAATAAATTGCAGCAGATTATATTTTAAGCCAGGGTTAGAGCCAATCCGAGCTTTCAGAACAACCGGCTCCAGGTCGCGAAGCCGTGAACCCAAAAGGCGTGTGCCCACACGTAAAAATCTCACAACTTGTCAACAAGATGTGCCCGCAACAGACTTGTAGCAATTAAGCTTGTCAACAAGTTGGAACAATGCTGTTATTTTATCAAGTTGCTACAAGGTTGTCACTCACAACTTGTTGACGAGTTGTTGAAATGCAGGACGATAACAAGTTTGTTGGAACAACTTGTCACAAGTCTGTTGAGCTCAACAACCTTGTAACAAGTTGTCAACAAGCCGTTGACAACTTGTCAACAAGCTGGGAACAAGCAGTGCGAACACATCCTGATGACAAGTTGTTGGAACAGCATTGCTACAAGTCCGCTGCAGGTTTGTTACAACTTGTGCGTTTTTACGTGTGTAGCCTGCTCCGCAGACGCTCTTAAGGCAATTTTCCATTGCAGTCGCTTTGCCCGAGCTGGCGGTCGAACATTACTCAACTTTCTCTGTCATGAAAGTAGATTGAACTCAGCATTCAATTTTCTTATTTGGCGTGCCCGCGCGACTGATTTTTCACGTGATTAAAATGTGTCGCTCCACCCGCGCGGGCAAAGCGGCTGCAATGGAAAATTGCCTTAATGGTGTCTGCAGGCCGAACGAGAATGAAATCGAGTTCATGCCAACTCTCATATATGACTCTCACTGAAAACTCGCCAACAATTAGACTCTCACTTGAAGTGAGAGTCTAATTGTTGGAGACTGTCTTGCCAACTCTCAACTGTCATCCATGACCTGCAGGACTTAAATTGGCAAATCTACTGCTTGGAATAATTATGCTTGCCGAGGTTCAACCACATGGCGTTGTGTTCAGTTATCACTATTTGAAAGATTATTAACAAGATAAGATAAACACAAGGCACATTTTTTTCATTATGTAAATTCCACGATAATCTATCTACAAACAAATCTTCCTAGCGTTCCAAAGACACGGATATTAGACTCTTATTATACCTTTATTTTTGTTGGTATTGCAAATTTTAATACTAATCCTGTTGATCTTCAGTTTCCGTACAAAAATTTGAATGTTGCCTCAACAATTAAATGAGGCTAGCTTACACAATCTAGTTTTCTGTGTTCCGTAGCTCGCCGGTCTCACAGTCTGCAACCGTATAACACTGGCTTGAAACGAAACGCATGTGCTTTTATCCAACACAAAGCTTTCGTTGAAATGTATTTGAGTGTCAAACACTCAGATATTTTGTTCAAATTTTACTTTAATCACAGAAAATTCCTTTTTTCTGCACTAACTTTATTGAAGTTTGGTAAAGACAACTTTGACAAGAAATAATCACTAACTTTCAATTTTACTCGTCGTTGCAAGTTGCAACAAAAATTGTCAACAGCTAGACAACACAAAATGGCTATATATGTGGTTGAACAAAAGAAAAGTTATACAACTGATGAGGTAGCAAGAAATTTAACTGAGGCTAAAGTAAAAAATAGACTTTTATACCAAGTCAAAGACAATTAACACTACTATAACACTGATAAGTATTCTGAATTGGCTCCTGAAATTTTAGCTCGCCTACTCCCACACCGGCTTTGGATTCCTAGATCTATATTCTTTCGTTTGTGTCAGTCAGTTTGTCTGTGGTTTGTCCTCACAACTCAATGCATCTTGTCTTCCCTTGAGTATCATCATTCATCATGATGCTAATCCTTGGAGTATTTTAATTTGTTGACCAGGGGCAGGGAGGAAACGTATCTCTGGATACAACCAAATTTCTTTCATCAAGGAGACAAAGAAAGGCTTTGAATTGTAGTACCGAACTTCAAAAGTACTTTTGAAAGATGTTTTCACCATTGATATGGTTTCACCTAGCCTGCAGTAAAATATTTTATTAAACAACCGTAATTGTATATAGATAGGCATATATTTGATCAATGTTTTCTGATAATGCCCCCTATACAGGTTAATATTCGCAATACAGTGCAATTCCTTGGAATCATATGCAGCAGCCTGGCCTCTGGGTCAAGTAGCACGTACCGAGCCGAAGTTCTTAATTATTTCTCTTAGAATGGATTTCGTTCTGGATTTACAGTATTTAGAAGATTTTCACATATCTTTCTGAGTGAGTGTGAATTGATGCAAGTGCATGACTGATGATGTGTTCGTTTGCATCTCATTTCGGAGTCGTCATTAAAATATGATGAGAGAGAAATCGAGCGATAAACCCGACTATCATTTGCCTAATATTCATAATCAGTATACAATGAAGCATACATTGACTACATTGTACATGGGGGCAGTCGCATCTTAAGCCATCAATGTCCGCTGC
Organism: Paramuricea clavata; assembly: GCA_902702795.2. NCBI lineage: Eukaryota > Metazoa > Cnidaria > Anthozoa > Malacalcyonacea > Plexauridae > Paramuricea > Paramuricea clavata. The sequence goes on along the minus strand of CACRXK020004584.1, from coordinate 3,726 downwards.
GGAAAATGAAATAAAGAAACTTTCTGGCAAGAGGCCATACATACTTGAAATATTAGAGTCAACCGAGGTCAATAGGTGCGACCTGAGATGTTTTCAAAATCTCGCATCACTTCCGATTGATTTGCTTTTCAAACAGCGAGACACAGCTTGACATCACAAAGCTGCGAGAAGCAGCAGTTCATGTGTGCTAAACTTTATCATTCATTTGTTGGATACTCAAGAGAATACAGCATAATAGTTTCAAGAAGAACCAAGGCGAACCAAACGTGCCAAGGTAAATATAGTGTGTGCGATATAACAAGCTCTCAGGCCTGTAATTTCCATTTAAAAATATGGTTGAATTAACTGCTAAAGATAAACTGCTATTCCGCACTACAACTAGACAATTACTCCACAGAATATAGACGTATTTGAACCAAAATGATATACACACACTCATTGTTTGTATTCACGCATTGTCATTAATGTTAAATACGTACCGACGCCGAGTTATAGCTTTGCCTTTGACTTTGTGTCTTCAGACTCCATATATTAGTATTAAAGCCGTACACGCTTTGTATGTAATTGCAGTGTTGCCTTATTCACATATGTACAGGTTTACTTTGCAGTTTAACTCAACCACAAGCGATATATATTTGACTAACTTTTGAATTTCACTTTGTCTTTGGCGGCTAATAAGCCACATTGAATGCACCGATCAGTAAGTGCAATGTACCTTGCGGTCCTTGCCCTACCGTAAAGCGAGGCTTTATTTAATGAAGGTTTTGGAATTACTACGTCTCTGCAGTCTTTGCAAACCGTAGACGTAGCCGTAGGAATATAAGTGGATTTATTCCATTCTCTAAGTCTAAGTTATAAGGTTATTTTAGAAATAAATGTAAAATGGAGAATATCTTCCCAGCGCAAGACATATGAAGTAAAGGAATACTGTAAATGTGCTGTATACAGTTTACTCAAGGCAAACAATTTTACTCTGCGGTATACTTGCACCACTCTGAATTTCTCACTACAGTCACAGATCGAACTGATGTCCTGATGAGAATCTCCAGTCTAAAACTACTCTGAGATCATTTCATCTTAATACAGTCTGTATACCATATTCTATACCCGACAATTTTATTACAAATCTTATATTGCATTCAAGCTAAGTAAATTTATCACTTTTGGAATTCAGTCTTGCGATGATTCCCGTCCTTGGCGTTCTGAAGCCTAGATAAATAATTTACTCTACAGGGCGACTGGTGTGAGATGTGACACCTATATATGCCGGTATATTTATTTAAGCTTTTATAGTTTTGCCTATTCGTAGCTTTGATCTGAAATTATTCCTTCCCTCAAAAATTGTTCAGTTGTAAATTCATCGCGCATTCGATCGTTTTCTGAAATAACTAATTCTCCCCCTTAAGACTTCTTATCTTCTTCATCATCATAATCCTTTGCTTTTGAGATGTTAATCATGTTATGTATACAATTTATCAGAAAATGGTAGGCTTTTCATAGCTTGGACAAATTACCAAGTTATATCATGGCTCTATCGTGAGTATCGAGAACAGCTCGTGTAGAAGTAACCATGCAGTCAGTATTGAACATTGGGTCATGGGCTACATTTCGTGTACAATAGATAAACAGCATTTGAATTAAAACATGATGTGATCGCACGAAGTTTTGAGCAAAGGCATCTGTCTGCTCTTTCATACTTTATACACGTATGCTAATATATTACTAGCAGCAGTAAAGTAAATACCAAAGGCAAAACCTCATGAGAATATGGTCTATATGACGCCCTTTGATGGTCTATATGACGCCCTGTGATGTGTTCGGATTCTCGTACCAAGATGATCCTATAGTTAGAAGACCTTGCTTTGAAAGTCAACTTGCTCAAAAAGGCATGAAGATACTGATACATTAGCATATTATATATTCTGCTTTACATGTTGACTAGACTGTTGAAACACTCAAGACTTATCACTTATGAGTTATGTCTGCAGAGGTTCAAAACGGTTTATTGAAACTCCGAAAGTAAATCGTCTTCTCGCAACGAAATTCCTGTCTAATCACACTAATAATAGAAGAATCATTAGTATATTACAACGACATACAGTTATCAATTAATTCCAATTTAATGACTGTTACACGCAGCATATATCAATAAGTTAAGAAGGAGGTATTTAGCAGCAAAGTTCCTCTATGTTGTTAATTTTTGAACTGCGGACTATAGTATACTTAGTTATGGAGGATTCATTCATTGGCGTTGACGCTGAGAACTGTTAGGGCTGGTTTACACCATCAAAGCTTCTGTGATCACAGTGGGAATTTTGCATAGCCATGATATAGGTAAATGGTAAGTTTTGAATGATTTGTAAGAAATGTTTGAGGGAACTGCATGACTTGTTGTTTAGCATTGAGTCAGTTCCAATTCTTACAAATCCTTCAAAACTTCGAATTTATATACCTATATGCAAAATTCCAACTGTGATGACAGAAACTCAGCTTGGATGGTGCATGTAAACCATGCTTTAGAAATACTTATCAGCTACGGCCAGCTGAGCCACCTATTACAACTGTGTATTTTTATGTATATTTTAAGTATTATAAGCTTATACTTGAGTCCGGCTTTGAATGGACTACAGTATATATTGGCTGAACTATACATTTTTAAAATTTCTTTATCACTGCATATATGCACGGATTGTATGCAGTAAATTAACGATGAATGAACATCATTGTAGTTCCATGAATTCCGCTAATAGTTTCTATATCACACCGCATCTGTTTGTCAAAATTAATCAAATGATAACATTGGCAATCCGGTCAATATATATGTTTGACAAAATCTTTCTGATTGAATGACAGTGAAGTTTATACGAAGGGCCCTCGGTTGAATAAATTAGTCTAGACTCCAGAGATTTTAGAAAGAATGTTATACTTTGTGAAGGATGAATGACTTTTGACAAATTGCCAACGGAAACATTGTCATGTCTGCATGCGCGAATCAAGTGCATTGTATTAGGCGAGGTATTTTTTTCAACAGTACAAATGTGTATTGTTGCCTGCAGTAGCACCTTGTACCTAGCTCATGTAACTACACAAACTACATTTTGTCAAAAGCGTTCAAAAGGACGAGTCTCACTTACCTAAGGTTACGTTTCTGCTTTAAGACGGACAACACCAACATATTTCAACCCGATTTTGGAAATTCATAAATCACACACATTTTAACAAGATTATTGTAACATGCATTAGCGATGCAGGATTAAATGATTCATGACACCAAGGACCATGTGTAAACTTGGCTATATAGTTTCAAACCAGATAATCCTCGATAATATGTCTGTTGTATGTAAATCCTAAAGGATATATTTCTGTTTCAAAAAACCTACAGCCTATACAGTGCCAACAATAACGATGAAATGTTTAAAATAATTGTCACGCTATGTTAAATCTTCTATTAAAGGCTAGAAAATTAAAATATACTTGTGTGTTGACTGCCTTTGGGCAAATGTTTTACCAGACTATTTGAAGTAACAATACATACTCTGCATGCTTGCAGGGTAAAGACTAAAGTAACAACTGATCGTGACTAAAACACCACACGAGTACATACGAGTAACATACGAGTAACACACAGGTACATACGAGTAACACACGAGTACATACGAGTAACATACGAGTAACATACGAGTACATACGAGTAACACACGAGTACATACGAGTAAAACACAAGTA
>CACRXK020004583.1:10403-28323 GCA_902702795.2 Paramuricea clavata | reverse complement strand
GCTGGATCGTGTACGTATTTCAAGACGAGCTGATCGCCTGATACTGGGGTTTTTGTGGCAAATCGAGCTGCGGAATCCTCAGCATGGACAAATCAGTGTCATAACAGCCCATTTCAAGCCAGCAGAGAGCTTCACTTGTTTTAAAGCAATAAAATAAGTTTTTATGTATCATATAACAAATTAAGTGGCATGTTATTGTGGGATCTTTCCCTGCTGGCAGTGGTTTCTGAGCTGAAGTAGGATCTCTGATCAATTTAATAAATATTATATAAATAGACATCTTGTTTTATTGTTGCATTAATTTTAATCTGAAAAAATACTCACAAAGTAGGTCAAGTGTATGAATAAATATTCATTTATTTACTAAAGTACATTTTTTACAGTTATTTATGTACTTAGTCTTATTTGCATGAGTGTACATGACAAATTGGTTTAATTAGATATACCCAGTTATCATTCATAACCTATGGTTTGTTTAAAAATGTTGGAAAAACTAAAAAAGTTAGCCAATTGAAATAAATGCACTAATAACTTGCTAAACATAGCTTGGTAGTTGCTATTTATTATATAAAAAACATCTGTCAACATACACTCATGCTTTTTCCTACCACTCGAGTCTCCACTCACCAGGGGCCGATTGTTCAAAGCTGGGTTAGTTTAACCCATGGTTAACCTAAAATTTGAAGCAAACTTCCTGACAGCTTTTCTATAAATTTGGAAATATTTCTTCAGAGATCTTGTCTGGATTGATAGGAGTTTACTTCTCTGAAGTTTTGAAATACACAGATCTATGTACAGAAGTACACAAACTAAAACAGCAGGTTAAATTTTAACCCAGGGTTAGCGCTAACCCACCTTTGAACAACCGGCCCCAGGTGTCTTTATGAAAATGTTTTGATAAAATCCTATTTTTAATTAAAAAAGTCAACCCTATACTTGATACACTGAACATAAACATCCACGACATCTCCCGCCGCAATTAGTGGGTGCAAATACTTGCATAGTTCAGAAGCAATATAACCAACATGTGTCCATACAGTTCCATAGTCTAGATCAATAGGCAATTCCAGCTTTTAATTTATGCATGCAGGGGGTGACGGGAAGTAAGGTATCATATTGCTGATTATGCTGGAAAATTTTTAATCTACCTAAACAACCAAAATATTTCAATATTTACAATAGCTATCTGTCCACGTTTACATGGCCACCATTTCTATTTTTCAGCATTATCAGCAATATGATACCTTACTTCCCATCACCCCCTGCATTCATAACCTAAAAGCTGGAATTGACCATTGCACTTGGGTCCCTTGGATTCAATGGTGCTGGCCGTATTCTTACATTGAATTCACTGTTTTATCTTGTTCATGAAGAGCAAGGTATTATGCCTTAATTTTCCAAATGACGTCAGTAGTTTTTCTCATGAGCAGCACCGATGCACTTGAATGGTACAGAGTGGGCGATTTCTTCCTCCACATCACTTTCGTCTTCATCACTTAACTTGTCATCACTAATTCTGCCCTATCACCTTGATCACCTCTTTCATTATCATATACATCTTGAACAGGTTCAAGACCAGCCAACCACTCAAGTAAATCTCTTTCTACAAAATCATAACAAGGAAATTATTATTTGATACATATTTGTCATCTCTAAAATTAGCAAAAATATACAAACAGCAATATTTAGATGAAAATTTTAAAAAAATATTAAATTACAGTTTGCACATTTAAACAACCACCCACAACTAGATACAAACAGGCATCACACTCAGCAAAAATTTATAAAACCATGAATAACAATATACCTTCAAGTCCATCTGAGAACCAATGTTCATCATCTGAATGTTCATCATCAATTCTATTCGCTGTCAATATATGATCCACATCGAAATCCAAAATCAAAAGCATATGCTGGGTGTTTTCGTTAGCAAACTCATCAGGAGTAGGGTCAAACTAAAGGGTTAAATTATTAGAAATATTTCGCCATAATTTGTACAATTTGACCAAATAACAAGTGAACTGTATTAAATGCATTGTAATATACTAACTTTAAATACTGCGCTTGTTTTCACGTTGATGATACACAGATATTTAATGCCATCCAACTTAGAAAGAAGGGCCTCGCTATTGGGAATTATATAAACACAATTCCTTCGCTTTGACAGACGGATTATTTATCAAGCTAAAATGACAGCACGTCCCATGCAATTTAATATAAGGTAAACTTGGTATAGTAAAACACAAGCCATAATGAGGATCGCAACAATACAGCAATAACATGCTATTTTCACGAAGTTTTGCAGCCTGACAATCTTGTATTTCTTGAATTTGCCCCCCATTAGCTGCATTCCCAATTTTTAAATCTCGATCACAGAATAAAGACATACAGAAGTGTATCTTCTTATTAAAAGTGCGTAAGGGATTTTTTCAGTCCGCCATGTTCTTAGCAAGTGCCCTAGAGAGAGGCAGTCACCCCCCTGAAAACATATTGAAAATTTAATATTCCAGGGAGGTGAATGCCTCTCTTTAGGGCACTTGCTAAGAACATGGCCGCCAGCTATTTCGGTAAAAAGCGCCTTACGGTTTTGTAATGGAAGTTACACTTCTGTATGTCTTTATTCTGTGTCTCGATGCCTCCTCTAGTGTTATTTATAATCTCTATGGTAATCCCAGCCTATATTTAAGGTTGAACCCCCCAACTTACGTCACTTTTTGTAAAATCGCTGAAGTATCGCAGGCTCGGAACACGAGAATGCCCGAGAGCCGAAGTGGGCCCGACAGTTTAGTGATATCTATGACAACATTTTCATATTTGAGCGCGTTTTGTTAAAAATATTTTTGGCTATAATCGACCTCTTTACTGTAAGGAAACGGTAAGTAACTCTTCTTTGTTCTTGCTATTTTGGTTTTGTTTGTTTTTGTAATAACGTTATTTTGGCTGCTCTGTTCTATTATTACTGTAAGGTTTGTTTAGATTTTGTACTTGAAGCCAGTGTGCTTGCGCTGATCTTAGATCAGACATCTACGTGAGGAGAACCACGTTCGAAGCAAAAAAGGGGCTGTTGTGCTCGCGCTGATCTGAAGATCAGACACTATTTATGTGAAAGACCACGTACCAAAACTAAACCTAGCTTGCCATTGTGCGGCTAAAACAATTCAACCTTGCCATTGTGCAGGTAAACAAAAATCAACCTTGCCATTGTGCAAGTATATAAACAAACCCATTGCCATTGTGCTGGGGATATTTAACTATTACTACAGTAGTCAACAAAACTACCTTCAATATATTTGAGTTTTAGATTATCAAAAATATGGGTGTAACCACTGAAATCTATCGTTCAAGGATTGGCTCACATCACAATATTACACAAGGTCAAATAGCTATGTCACAACTGAAAGGTAAATTTTGGAATCAAATGTTGATGATGTCCTATTTAAAAGTATTTATTTACCATGTTTGAAAAACGTAGTGACTAAAACTGAGAAAAATAATGAGGTCTACATGTGGTATGCACAGATGGTATGTTATCATATTTATGTATCATTACTGTTGAGACTTTCAAACGATGTTGAAGAAAATCCTGGTCCTATCAATATTAATGAAATAGTTGATCCCACATATACAGTTCATGCTGACTTTCATCAAGGTAATTAATCCATGTTTGGGTCGAATGCTGGAAAACAATGTGTTGCCATGTCATTATGCTCAATTGTTTACAATGAAATTAAAACAGTTAGCATTTGGGACACATCAACTATGAACCAAATTCTATATTATGGAAACAACCTATACGGTATTGTTAGTCAGTGTATAAATAAAGATTTTTTGTTATTAACCGAGGTACCTGAATTTGTTGACATTGATAATGATGCATTTCATTTGGAGTATAGCAAGTCTTTTTCAGGTGCATTATTTATGACTGTAAATAGTGATCCATATGTGACACTTGAACATGCTTTTACTGAAATATTTTTTACTTCACCTTATAAAACCTGTTTAATCACAATCGGTATGAATGCAGTAACCATTTTCATGCCTTTTCCTGAAGTCTTTAGAATTTTTGATTCTCACTCACGAGATCTCCATTGGATGCCATCTGCATCTGGTCATTGTGTTTTAACTTCAGTTGAAGGAGTTCAAAATCTTGTTCATTACTTTCAGCTTGCATCATGCACACATCAAAATGTTTGTATCCCATTTGAATTGAAGGGTGTTAAATGTAATAAAAGACCTGATTTGTCAAATACAAACTTAACTCTTCTGTTAATTTGTCAACACAGAATCATAAATGTAAAGGTTCGTACTTAAAAGAAAAGGAATGTATGCAAAAGAGAAATTCTAGAAGTGCGATAAGACAGAATGAAACCTTGCAAGAAAGGGAAAGCAGGCTTTCTAAAGAAAACAATTCCAAGAGAGCTCAAAGAGATAATGAGTCTTCAAATACAAGAGAAAATAGGTTAGCTAAACTAAGATCTTATAGAAAGATTTAATCTTCTGAGGTGATAGAAAAAAGGTTAGCCAAACAAAGATCCAATAGAAAGAATGAATCTACAGAGCAACGAGAAAAAAAGGTCAGCTAAACAAAGATCAAATAGAAAGAATGAATCTAGCTGGAGAGCAACGAGAAAAAAGGTTAGCTAAACAAAGATCTTATAGAAAGAATGAATCTACAGAGCAACGAGAAAAAAGGTCAGCTAAACAAAGATCAAATAGAAAGAATGAATCTGGAGAGCAATGAGAAAAAAGGTTAGCTAAACAAAGATCTTATAGAAAGAATGAATCTACAGAGCAACGAGAAAAAAGGTTAGCTAAAGAAAGATCAAATAGAAAGAATGAATCTTCAGAGCAACGAGAAATAAGGTTAGCTAAACTAAGATCTTATACAAAGAATGAATCTTCAGAGCAACGAGAAATAAGGTTAGCTAAACAAAGATCAAATAGAAAGAATGAATCTTCAAAACAACGAGAAATAAGGTTAGCTAAACAAAGATCTTATAGAAGTTTGGTGAAAAAACGTACATGTAAAAGAACCTCGGATAGTAGGGACACAAACAGTGTTATTTGTTCATCTGGTGTTAATAATATTACACAGCTAATACGAAATTTTCACAATTCTGTATCTACAGGACCTCTTTATGTATGTACTTGCTGTGAACAGTTGTGGTATAAGCACAGTGTCTGCCCTGCTGACTGAATAAGATTAGTTAATCCAGATATTGCTAAGTATTTGCAAAGTGTTAGAAGTGTTGATAATGTACAGTGGCTTTGCAACACATGCAACAATCACTTGAGAAAGGGCAAAGTTCCCCCATGTGCAATTGCAAACGGCATGCAATTTCCCGAGAGGCCAAGTTTTTTTGACCTCGATGAATTAGAATGTAGACTAATTGCTCCACGGTTAGCATTTCAAAAAATTTTTCAAGCCCCCAGGGGTGGTCAACTTAAAATAACAGTTAATGTTGTTAATGTACCTGCAGATGTTACTAACACTGTAACCACACTTCCCACAATTAAAGTTCAATTGAAACGGAGATTGCAATATAAAAGTTCAGCACTTTCATTAAACATAAGACCTAACAAAGTCATGCAAGCAGGTGCTTGGTTAGTCAATACTAGCACTTTATACCAAGAGCAAGGAATTACCCTTGATGAAAACTGGATGACAAGTGTTCAATCAGAAATGGCTACTGATATTCACAGCAATAGAAACACAAATGGTTCAGATGATCAAACTGATCCAGACGATGATTGGAGTGAGGATGAAGCAGAAATACCTGCTGGTGTAACCGACAGCATGCTTACATCCCCAGATTTTGTCGATGACAGTGAAAGACATGAAATATACAACTTTGCTCCCGCAGGAGGTAACAGACCACTGAGTATATTTAGAGATCAATATTACCGAAATCAGTAGAGAGTGTCTTTTCTGGAAGTTGAAAAGACAGTCAGAAGCCAGTAGAAACGTTCATGTTTTATGATGTCACGGTGAAGGAATGCAGTGTGGAACTTGTAAGTTATTGTATAGTAACTTAAAAGTATCACAAATTGCCAATGGCTCGCCAAGCACAATATAGAAAATATACGCTTTGGGGCAAAGGGAGAACATTCGTTCGTGGGGACGCGCTGGGAGAAGAAATGCGATGTGCCATTGTTGATAAGATCATGAACCTCGGAGGAGACATGGCAACTGGTTTTTTTCCTGGTAGTTTTATTGAAGTGGCAAATCATTTTCAAATATGGCCTGAAACGGTGAGAAAGGTGTGGATATTAGTTTGTCTGAAGGAACTGTTAATCCTGGTCCGCATAAAACTGGGAATCCTGCTCATATAAAAGCCAGAAGATGTCGAGCTTGTGGAATTTCTAAAGAGAGAAAGACCAAGCATCAGTTATTCGTCAGTGAAGGAGAAATTAGAAATTTTTGGCAACATCGAGGGGGGAACTTTGGTTAGTGCAATTGGAAGAACTGTTCGCAGCCGTATGTCAGACGGACCGTGGACTTGGAAGAAACTTACAAAACAGCCTATGGACAAATTTACAGATGGCAACATAACCTACGCACAGCAGTTCTTGCAATTCCTTCATGGTATGGATCCTGTTAAAGTTAAATATTTTGACGAAGCAGGCGTAAATGTAGCTACAGGACATCGGTCTTACGGACATTCACTCAAAGGGACCAATGCTGTGGAAATATTGAATGGACAATCGAAAGGAGTGAACTATACTCTTAATCTTCTATGTGGATTAGAAGGCGTTTTGTATGCAAATACTGTTTTTGGAGGAGCTGATACTTACAACTTTTTGAATTTTTGGAGTGAGGCAGTTGAGTATACAACTCCGAGTGGGTTGCCAGTACTCGATAATGGAGATGTCATTGTTTATGATAATGCTGCGATTCATCGTTTTGAAGGTGGCCAGGCAGTCGCTAGCTGGCTTAACGATATGGGCATAGCTGTTATCTACACGCCAATTTGTTCGCCTGAATTTAATGCAGTAGAATTAGTTTTCAATAAGCTAAAGACAATGTTGAAACGCGATGAGTACGCACAACTTCTTCATGTTAATGTCCCCGCCGCAATTTTTGGTGCAATCTCAACAATTTCCGAGGCAGATATGACTGGATTTTATCGATATGTAAACTACTTTCAAATGTAATTTGACATTCAACTCTATATTTATACAGTCGATTCACATTACTTTTCCCTAAATGTTTCGAACAATTAGCTAGATTGTAAACAAAGCCTCTGGTTGTCCCCTGAACTTTAATAAGTCAATCGGATGCGTTGTTTACAAACTAACGAGTAACGGTTTGTGAATATGATAACTTTGGAACGAAGTTTGCAACATTTAGGAATAAGGGAAAATTTGTTACGTAGTGAAATCAAATGTAAAATCAATGAAACTATTGCTTTCTTATTCTGTGCTATTGCATTTGTATCATAGCATGTACAGTTAGTAGTCATGTTGATTTTGACTTTCTGTGATTACACTAGGAATTTTGCATCGGTATATCAAAGTTTTGAAGGATTACTATAATATTTGATAGAAATCACACACACATTCATTTCGCACACATTTCTAGCAAACCTTCAAAAATATAAAAAATACCTGATGCAAAATTCCTGTCGACTACTACGCTCGCAGAAACTTCGTCAAAAGTTTCACCATACGCAGACATGATATAAAGTAGATTATATAGGTACCAAAGTGGAGTTTCGCTCTACAAAATATGACCACGAAAATGAAAATTTGATCGAAAATTTTGAATGTGAAAAATAATTTGGGCCTTTTCCACCAAAGCCATTTCAGTGACAAAAGTAACAACTTAGCTACATGTAAAATTTAGTAAAAACATTCTTTTGACGGCACGGCTTTATACCGCATTACTATAATAATTAATATAAGTATTTATTAACACTGACAAAGTCAAAAGAATTATATTTTTGTTCAAATGTCACCGTTATTTTCAACGTATATATTTAATACAAATGCAGCACAATGAAAACCTGTGCTTGAATACATATTTGTCTAAACATGAGTCGACAACATGTCAAAATCAACAGAAATCAACAAAACTCAAAAGTTTAATTGTGTGAATGAAACTTTATAACCGTTTAAAACCTACTCAGTATAGTTTATAGTGTTTGCCTGATAAAGTTAATGTTTTTCAATAGTAAGCCAAATGTCTTTGTCTTTCGACTTTGACATTGGCGGCTTGAGTGTTTTGATAGTTTATTAATTTTCATTGACAGTTTCATCGGAATCGGATTGTTCTTTGGTACTGCTATACAGAATGTCAAGTAACATTTGTGCTGTTGCCTTATCGTCATCGTCATAAGTTTCTTTTGTTTCGATGGGCATAGCTATAGGCGCCGCTGGTTGCGTCTCCGCTTCATTCTCGATATTTATATGTTGTTTATTAATGTGAAGACTCTCTCTCAATGCAATTTGTAACTGCTCGTTTTCTTCATGTTTGTCTGCTGGAGAATAAAATTTGGACGAAGTGGAACTAGAACTTTTTTCACATCGACTTTCCCTGATACAGCCTGCAGACTCTGTCGAAGACCCTGGCCATGTTATGCCCTTCATTTTCCACAATTCTTTGACCTGGTCACAATGTTTAGACCCCGGGAGTCTGCGGATGCATATATCTTCAAGAACCTCTTGCGAATCTATATTATCATCTGGGACTTTTCCTTTGAAATGCTGGTCTAGTAGACTGAGATCCATATTGATAACTCTCCAGTTTTCCCTACCATCTGATAAGTATTTTGCTTCATTACTTGCAACAAGCCGCTTTCTCATTTTCGCGTTGGACGAATTAACTGTCTTTGTCTTCTGCGATTCTTTTTTACACTTTAGTTGTAATTCGAGTTTCTTTAGTTTCTGTTTCTCCGTATTCAATTCCTGTTGAAGGCGTTTACGTTCATCTTTTTCATCTTTGTGTTTTTCAAGATCACCACAAGTAAAAACAGATTCACATTTGTACGGCTTGTAAGGGCAATTGACACGATTGTGTTTTTCCCTTCTATGATATAACCCACATGATGGAGATACCTTCGGCTTCGCGACGATTGGGATGGCTAATTCAAATCGATCGACTCTGTCCTGAGTTTTTGTACTGTAGCAGCTTGTTTTGATACTTGTGTTTCAGCATCCGCCAGATACCTTTCAAGTGGTGAACGATGGTTGATCGTTTTCGGTGGATTTGTTGTCGTTGTCGTTGATGATGGCATTCGAGCTTCAAAATTTAGTTGTTTTCTCGCAAGGCGAGAAGACGCTGAACTTGATGCTGAACTTGTCGCAGGCGAAGGAATTGAGTAGGCAGAGTAATCGGAGGAGAGATCCTTGTTTATAGAGACATCACGAAATAACACAGCATCGGGGCTAAAACTCAACTTTTGCAATTTTCGTTGTGGCGTTGACGATTCAGAAACTCTAATCTTTAAGCGACGGCTGTCAGTCCCTTCGACAGCTTTAGCACAGCGTAAAGCGTCCATAAATGCATCTTTATCGCCATTTTCTAGTCTGACAAACGTTCCTTCGTCGTCTTCGTATTCAAGTCGTAAATCAGTATCGGCGATAAGTGATTTAGGTAAACGTTGTGGCATTTCTCTTTCCCATAAAAAAAACTTTTAAAATTAAACTCATTTTCGCTTCCTGATACAAACAACTTGTGGTGTGTTCACAGCTCACAAACTTCACTTTCCACGCTGCATTCCTTCACCGTGACGTCATAAAACATGAACGTTTCTACTGACTTCTGACTGTCTTTTCAACTTCCGGAAAAGACACTCTACTGATTTCGGTAATACTGAGAAGAAATGGCTTACCCAGGAATATTCTTAGGCCAAAAAAGACCAGATGATAAACAAAGATTAAAAAGTGTGTACTATAGTGAAATATGCAAATCAGAATTGCGACGATATGATAGACGTGCTGCAATGTGCATTGAAAACATATTTTATAAGGCAAAAAAATTACAAATGAAGTTATTGCTGGGACAATCACAAATTGCTTTGCGAAAGTGCAAATTGGGAGATAGAACACTTACTGCGGGACAGCTGAAAACACCAGAAGGTTTAGAAAGTTTAATTTCCCATGATGAAGGGTATAAATTTTTAAGAGCCTTAAGAGGTTCACCCCCTTAATTTGAAAAAGCCAAAAAAGACTTGTTTGCTATGATTCGCCAATTAGGACCAGCATCATTATTCTGCAGTTTTTCCTCTGGTGAGACAAAATGGATTCATCTATTAAGAATTCTTGGAAAACTTATTGATCACAAAGAGTACAGTGATGAAGAGTTAGACAATCTTACATGGGAAGAAAAGTGTAGACTAATTCAAAGTGATCCAGTTACATGTGCAAGACATTTTGATTACCAATTTAATACTTTCTTAAAAGAGTTTTTAATGAGTGATATTTCTCCTTTAGGAAAACTAAAGGATTGGTTTTACAGGGTTGAGTACCAACAACGAGGCTCACCTCACATCCACATGCTCATATGGCTTGAAAATGCACCAGTATTTGGTATTGACAAAGATGAAGATGTTACTGCATTCATTGACCAAATTATAAGTTGTAGTAAGCCAGCCAGGTAATGATGACAAATTGCTTGAACTGGTTAACAGGCAAACACACAAGCATTCTCATACATGCGGAAAAAAATAAAAAAATGTTTGTAGATTCAACTATCCTCAGCCACCAATGAGGTGTACACAGATATTACATCCACTTGATGATGATACTCCTGACACTGTGATAAGAAACAGAAAGCAATTGTGGAAAGATATTAAAAATAAACTCAATGATCTAAAAGAGGGTAAAGACATAACATTTGACCAACTTCTGGAAGAGTTGGACATTTCAGAACACACATATACCCTTGTTATTCGATCATCTCTCAACTGTCCAACAATATTCCTGAAAAGAAATCCGAATGAATTAAGGATAAATAATTACAATTCTGCATGTCTTCATGCCTGGAGAGCTAACATGGACATTCAATTTGTTCTAGATGTATATGCTTGTGCGATGTACATTGTCTCCTATATTTCAAAGGCTCAAAAGGGAACGAGTGAGTTGTTACGTAGAGCTTGTGCTGAAGCCAAAGAGGGAAATGCAAACATAAAGCAACAGGTCCGTGATATTGGCAATAAATTTTTGAACTCTGTAGAAATTAGTGCACAAGAGGCAGTGTACCTTATTCTACAACTTCCAATGCGAAAGTCATCAAGGAGTGTTATCTTTGTCAATACATCTCCTCCCGCTGAACAAGTTGAATTACTTAAGCCATTGGCTGAAATAGAAAAAATGTCAGATGAATCTGAAGAAATTCATTCCGGTGGACTTTTGAAACGCTATGTAGAACGACCAGACATTTTGCAAAATGTTACCTTAGCAGACTGGGCAGCATGGTATGACTCTTGTGGTAAACAGAATCATAAAAAGTCACACAAAAAAGCTGATATTGATAACTTTCCAGTTGAAACAGGGGATGGAAATAATGATGATGATTTATAAAAGGATGAAAATTCTGTGGTCAGTGTCTCATCTAATAAAACAATAAAGGAAAGATCTCAAGCTAGAATAATCAGAAGTGTTTGGTTTAATAAGGAGGCTCATCCAGAAAAACATTATCGTGAGTTAATAATGCTATTTACTCCTTGGTGAAATGAACAGACTGATTTAATAGGAAGTTTCTCTTCTTTCCAAGAACATTACCTAGCTCACTATGATGAAATAAGTGAGCAAATGAGACAATATGCGGTTTGTAGTGAAGACCTTAATGAAATTCAACAACACTTACAGGAATGTGATGATTTGTATGACACAATAGCCCCAGTAACACAACACACTGAACTTCAAGATCAGGATGAAGGTAATACAGACACACATCCAGATCTAAATGAAAATTATGATCTATCGGAGGATCTGGGCATTTCGTCAACTTTACCTAATAATGAACCACTTGTTCTAAATGAAATGCAAGATGATGAGTATCGAGGTTTGGTTCAAATGCTCAATAAAAAACAGAGAGAATTCTTTTACCATGTTTTACATCTTATTAGAATATCTGATAAACCATTTTATGCATTCTTGAGTGGAAGTGGAGGTGTTGGCAAATCTCATCTTATCAAGTCAATTTATCAGGCTGCATTAAAGTACTATAATGCAAAAGCTGGTGAAGATTTTCATCGTTCTCACATATTATTACTTGCTCCCACAGGAAAAGCAGCTTATCTTATCAAAGGTAACACAATTCATAGCGCTTTAGCAATTCCAGCAAGCCAATCGCTTAAAAACTATAAACCACTAGATTCTGGTAGGTTAAATACATTAAGATGTGAATTGGGTGCATTGAAGTTGATATTACTTGATGAAATTTCAATGGTTGGAAATAGTATGTTTACAATTCAATTGAATAACCGTTTAAAGGATTTAAAAGGAAGCAAAGAAGATTTTGGTGGTGTAAGCATCATCACAATAGGTGACTTATTTCAACTTAAACCTGTTATGGATGGCTACATTTTCACTGATGTTCAATCCCTAAATTCATCTAATATTCTTGTTCCAAACCAGTGGCGTAGCTAGCGGTCCTGCTTGTCCTGCCCAGCAGGACTAAAAATTTCCCCAAATTTCCTTACTAAAACATTGCTTTATTCATCTTGAAGCTTTAAATATTTATCATCATATTGTTATTTTGTCTCATTTTCTCGTCTTTTTCGTTATTATTTTTTAAAAAGTTTTTCGCATTCTGTTACATTTACGCAATTTTACAGCTTGCCGTGTCTGTTACCTAGCAACTGCAACTCTACATTGATTTACACGCGACTCGTATTTCAGTCCTGCCATTTTCAAATGGCAGGACTTGCTAGTATATTTCATAGTAAATTCATACAAGAAATCTTGGTTTCTGATTGGATAATTAGGTTTGCGCATGCTCAAACCGACTGTTTACAAATGCGAAGTCCTGCTCTCTCGAAATGTCAGGACTTGGCCTTATATTGTCTTTACTTGCGAGCTTTCCGCGTGACTAAACCCACTTTTTACTAATTCTGTCGAGATTACTCAAGTTATGAATATGGAAATCAACGAGTGTGGAAGCCCAATGTGATTTTGATATAATTTCTGGCTTCTGCTAAGATATTTTAGCTCATGAAATGCATGTGAACAGACTCGACTGATGATTGTGTATTTTTATAATACAATATAATGGGGAATACAAACTTCATTTGTGAAGCCTGTCGTATTGATATAAAGTAAGAACGTATTATTTACTGCCAGTTCATCTGCTTTGTGCATTTGAAACGAGCACTTATATGGAGTTTAATTTTAAAAATGATATAGCCTACTGTACCAATTCACACTGTTTATGTAGATATTTGGCCGCATAGACTATATTATATGTTGATCAAGTGAAAGATCGTATTATAGACGCGTATTGTTTACATGATATTTTCCTCTTTCGTGACTTGACTATATTTAGCTACATTTTCAGATAATTAAGTTGAAAAATATATAGTGAAATATGATAAAAAAATGCATGGATTTCAAAAAGTTACAAATTTTGTTTTCTAAAAAAATTATCAAAAATTTTCCGCTAATCACGCATTTTTTTTATATTCCCTTTGGAGTGATTTCGCCGTGAAATCGCAGGAAATGGCCATTTCAGACTTCTAAAATTCAAAATTTCCAGGGGGAGCATACCCGGGACCCCCCAAGAATGTATGGATCTTAGAGCAGGACTAGTCAAATTTCGCTAGCTACGCCACTGTTCCAAACTTATGGAAAAAGTACTTCAGAATGTTTGAGCTCGATGAAATTATGCGACAGAGAGAAAGCAAAATGTTTGCTGAAGTTTTAAATAGATTAAGTGAAGGAAAACATACTTCCAGTGACCTCCAGAAGCTAAAGGAGAGATGTGTTCAAGAATCTAACTGTCCAAGTGAAGCTCCTCGTTTGTTTATTCAAAATGCTTTGGTTGACAATTATAATGAAAAAGTGTTTGAATCTTTTAGTGATAACAAATACACAATTAAAGCACAAGATAGTGTTATTGGAGCATGTTCTGCTGAGCTCAAAGAGAAAATAATGAGGCAAATACCTTATGTTTCACTTAGAAACTCTAAACAGTTGGCTCTTAAACTAAAACTTGCTGTAGGGCAACGAACAGAAATTGCAATCAATGTGCGAACTGATGATGGTCTTACAAATGGTGCAAGTAATGTCATAAGATTAATACAGTTAAATAATGAAAGTAAACCATCTGGTATAGTTTGGGTCCAGTTTGACTATGAAGATGTTGGGAGAAAGACCAGACAAGAAAACAGAAATCTGTATGGTAGAAGTATTGACAATACATGGACACCAATTAAATCCGTTACAACACAATTTGCTGTTGGAAAAACTAAATCAGCTCAAGTTGTAAGAAAGCAATTTCCACTAAGGGCTGCATCAGCTAAAACTGTACATAGATCCCAAGGTGATACCCAGACACAAATAGTTGCTAACCTAAGTACTAACAGGACTATTGCACATATACATTATGTTGCTCTAAGCCGAGTTACAACAATTGAAAGATTATATATCACTGACCTATGTGAGGATAAAATATCTGTTGATCAAAGAGTTATAAAAGAAATGGAAATGTTAAGAACAGAACATTGCTTGAAACTTTGTTTCACACCTTTGTACATGTTAGATCACTCCAATTTGAAAATTTGTTACCTCAATGCCCAATCTCTACATAAACACATTGAAGATGTTCGAAAAGACCCTAATTACTTCTCAACAGACATTTTAATATTTACTGAAACAAGGTTTAGTCCTTTAGACCCTGATGAGATGTACACTATTGATGGTTACAGGTTATTTCGAAATGACATATCTAATTATTCTGGTCCTACCCGTCCATATGGTGGAACAGCTGTTTATAGTCGAACTCCATTGGCAGATGGATATCCCTGTGCTCGCAATATAAATGGAATTGAATTAACTGTGATTAAAACACAGGATCATCCAGATCTAACTATGTTTGGATTATATCGTTCTCCTAGCATTGCTTTATCACAGCTACTTGCTGCACTCCGTACCATTCATGAAGAAAATGTGTCTGCTCAAAGTATTGTTATTGGAGACTAGCTTTAATGTAAATTGGATGGTGGAATTTGAGAGACAGTCACTGTATAACCTCATGGTCTCAGAAAATAGCTACAGACAAATCATATCAAGTTTTACTACAGATAATGCAACATTAATTGATCATTTATATACAAATTTGATTGAGGATAAAATTCATACTGGTGTTTTAGAGACATACTTTAGTGATCATAAAGCAATATGGGCCTCTCTCAAAACATAGAAATAACAACTACATCCTTACTGCTAACGTTGCTAAAATAGTACAGGTTAAGTTTTGTATACCTGAATTAATATTAAAGCAATGGCAGAACTGTGTCCCATTAATCCAAAACAGAACTAACAAAACTATATATATTATGTATATCCTAATTTTAAATTAGAAATGCATGACTTTTTCTAACAGGTAAGCGTTCGTTTCTTCTTTTCTTCCCTTCTCTTCCATTCTCTTTTTTCTATGTGTTTTTATGTTTGTCTAATGTATTTACTCTTTCTGTTTTTAGACATGCCTACAATTACAACATTTCAAACTTGATTACGTCACCGATAGCTTCACATAACATTTCATAACATTCAACAAGAGGTAAATATTTTTCACCAATCCCTTTGTTAGTAACTATTTTCCACCAAGTAAAACATATATGGGATTCCAGGTAGCATTTCACTTTGGAAAAGTTATGACCTTAACCCAACATTTATTTTTTCAAAATATAGATAAACAAAGATTCAAAAAGAGGAACTTTTACTTTAATACAATGAAACAACAAACGCATACTGTACAGCACCTTGGATGATATACTAATAAGTGAAATCACATAATGTATCAGGACACTGGTGATAATATTGGATAATATGCAATATGATCAGAACTTTTTCAAATATACAATCTTGTCATGAAGAAATACTGTATGGATATTCAATACAACAAGTACACCAGAGTTATTTACTTACTGATGACGCTGTTGTTGGTGGAACCAAAAATTGAGATAATATTGTTGAAATAGTGGCAACTACAATCATTATGGTATCAAAACAAGAAAAATGTTTCATGAACTCTGTTCAAAGTTGGCAATACAGTAAACACCAGCAATCTTTAACTGGATGTTTTGTGACATAAATCTTTACAACTGAAATGTTTACAATGGATGACTGGATTATTTGACATGCTTGTAAAAAAGCGTGCTAAATATGGACAAATTTTAGAAATGCCATTTGTCCTATTATTAATATAGTTAAATGAATGAACATAGTAAATGAATGAACTCACTGTCTTGAACAATTAAAATCAAATTCTTCCTCAGTTAAATTATTAAAGTACCATTGCTATCAAGAATTAATTGTAATGTAGGCATTGTCAAAAATATATATATATTTATAATACTTCTGGATCTGTCTACTAGTTTCATAGCCTGCTCAGTTTGTATCTATTTTTATCGAACTTTTGGCTACCCACATGTACGCAATGCGTACCTATTTTGACAAGTGTTATATTATTAAGTTCACAATATGTCCACGATGCTTGCATGCATACCGTGGTTTGAAAATTAAAATTAGGCCTATATAAAAAATATAAATATATTTGCCAATGGTTTCAGGTTATTTTAAGGAAATTTAATATATCGATTTCATAAATGATTATATAATTGTAAAACACCAGTCACCAAAACTGAATCGAAAATGCATGGCTATATTTGGCAGCAATCCCAGTAAAACGATCTATTCTGTAACGAGTCCTCCGGTAACTCGAATCATAAACTCGATGTGAATCCTCGTGGATCTGGTTACTAACTCAAAATAGTCGCTATTAGCACTGGCGGCTAAACATGTACAATCAATTAGTCAATGTCAATGGCACATTGTCCTTGACAACGTTACTAAAAGTATATACGAAAAACGTCTATACGTGGCCTATAGATGCCTTGCACAATTGAGCATAGAAGCCTTTACGCATCTATAGAGCCCTATAATTGTCCTTGACGACGTAAATTACAAAATGGGCAGTTATGACGGTTTGAAAACGATGCAACTAAATTACAAAATGAGTATAATATAGGCTATTGTATTGCTGTCTTTTCTGACAGTTCTTAACGCTTTAAAGTAAATTAGAAAATGATGTAATTATACTCGCTTGCGCGATAGTAAAACATATTCGTCGTTTTGTTCTGTTTATAGTTTTTAGTCGTCGCATAATTGAGCGCATCGGAGGTGCTGAGTGCACCGCACCGCACTCCGCAGGCTCTTATTACAGTCCATGAATGCATATATATGTTCAGTACCGTGCTCAGTATATATAGCCACACTGTACGTGTCAAACATTTTTATATATTATATTTTCGAGGAGTTTGAAATATATTTTGTACTGTATATTGAAATTTGCATTTTGTAATTGGGAGTTAAATTCGTTTGAAAACTCTGCAAAAATTACGCACATGATCTTCCTAGTGTTTTACTTTAGACTGAGATGCCTGCTGTTTTCTATTTGTCATTGTAGTCTCCGGCCGAATTTGAAGCAGTAAAAGGTAATAATGCAATGAATTGCTACATTCAGTTATATAAAGTGCGCACAAGATTAAAACAAGAACCCTGCTGGTTTATGCATGTATTTGTCATAATGTCATTGACATAGCATGGCTGCGTTACAGCCCGCTAGTGCATGTTATAACTGTTATAATTTATAGTTTCCTGCCCGGAAATGCATAAAATGTCAAAGCGAATATAAGCATGTATACATATGAAACGTATAAATACACAATTTTTGACGTTGTCCAAGATTGTATAG
>CACRXK020004583.1:0-10383 GCA_902702795.2 Paramuricea clavata | reverse complement strand
AGCCATGTTACCAGTAAGATGTCTAGTCTGTTAATTTTGAAATGACCAATGTTGTACTCGAATATAAATATTTATACTTTGATTATTGAATAGCCCCTGTATATCGCTGACAAGGTATGCTGTTGTGACGTGTTGTCGCGATATAAGATGTTCTTTTGCTCGCCAAAGGGCTAATTTTACGCATAATTGTATCTCTAAATTGATCATTCCTGACTTTAAATTCCAAAAGCCACGCGAGAAGCAGTTTAAGACGTCTTTACAAGTCCAAATATATCATAAATTGCAACAAATAATCCATTCTCACTCCTTGCGTAAAAATATGCCCAGTCAGCGTTTTTAGCTGGAGCTACTGTTTACTTCCGCTTCCGGGGGCACGCTTCTGAGAGCAATAAGCGCAGAAGCCCTGGGTACGAGGTTGTGATGTTATGTTAAGTTATGATGTTAAGTTATGATGTTATGTTTATGTTATGTTAAAAATTATCTAACATACGGCCCTCGCAAAGGTTAAAGTAGATTCTACTTTAACTCGACTTAATTCTCTGCAAAACTACTTGCGCACAATTCTTAACCGTGGTGAGATATCTAACTCAGAGTACGAAAACATGCGACCCTATCTCTACTCAGCCAGCTAGAGCACACGGTCTTCCTAAATGTCGAGAATTGACAGTACTTTGAACATTATAGATATCTTGCACGCATTCTAATATAAACAGTTCATTATTAATATCTTATATCGAACACGGTTAGTTAATTGAACTAGGATAGAATTACACTTGCACTAGGATAACTGGGACATTCAGGATAATTTGATAATCACCTTTTTTGTTGTATATAGTTTTCGCACTGGCTTTTGAGCTTGTGTTAGTGTAAATAATACATATTCAAACTATGGTGTAGATCGTCCTTGATTCTATCGAAAGAACCTACGCTACATTAGATCTCGTTATCGTCGTAGACAAGTTAACACAACGCAAGACAACACTATAGCTTATTTCGAGTGACGAACGAGACACTAAAATCCGTAAATCGTTTGACAGTCTTCCTCCTTTCCGACCTATCATTGACACAACAGGTACTGCTTACCAACCAGTTGCTAAATTTCTCACTAACTTACTAAATCCTTTGACTACTAATGAATTTTCTATTAAAGATACATTTGACGCTGTTTCACATAATAATCTACCACGCAAACTATTTGATGACGTATACAGATTTGTACACCATAAATTCTGACAGGAGAGTTAAATGTAAATTTTAAAGCATAAAAATATATAATACTTATTATTGAGGAGATTATATTTATCAGCAAAAGTCAAGTACGATGTATACAAACACTAACAGTACAAATCGAAACGCCTTCGCTCGAAACGTCGAAGTTCTCCTTGTATTTTCAGGTAGCTGTATCCCTATCCAACCGAAGTTTTCGTACATTTTATCAAGAGTCTATTGCTATTAATAGAATGAAACCGTCCCTCAGTGGCGTAACGTTATATCTGGGGCCCCCCGGTTCAAAATTTTCGAAGACCCCCTAGTAGAAGTGCCAAAGGCACGAGTCGAGCGCCGTATATGCACGAGTTTTCTACGGGGTCCAGGGCATGCTCATCCGGAAAATTTTTTAATCTAAACTCTCTGAAATGCCATTTCCTGGACTTTGGGGAGAGATTTTACAGAATTCTGATGGTCAGAAAACGACATTGTAGCATATCAGAGGCCCTGGCCAACGTTTTTGCTCTATCACCTAAGCCTGGGGGCCCCCATTTGGCCCATTGGTGTTGGGGGCCCCCGGGTTCTCCCGGTCTGAGACCATAATAGTTACGCCACTGCCGTCCCTAAACCATGGAACTAAAGCCTCTAAAGATCTATTAATATTTAAATAATCGTATCTTGTTACTTCACTATATATACTTGTACATATGTAATATCATCATTCATTTCCTGAAGATGACTGTAGTTTATGTTTAGTCGAAACGTCGAAATAAATTTTTCAAAATGCTTTCAATTTTCGGAGTATCTATTGTTTTGTATTTTATCAAAATACTCCGTAATTACCTTTTCAAAATGGCGGCCTTTCGTGAGTGGGCAAAATGTTTCAAACAATTTCGTTAAAATTCTCAACGAATTGTACCTGTTTTTGTATAGATTTTGCATTGTGTCTAACTCTGGGCATTCTTACTAGTTTAGTTAATGCATTTTTCTCGGTGCACGACTCTGAAAATGCGAAATTTGGATCTTTGAATTTCCGTGCACGATCATAATATACTGAATCTGAATACAAACGAGCCAAAGTCAAAGCAATTTCAAGGTGAATGTTATAACTTAAACTACACAACGTAGTTTTAATAGATAACTGCTTTATGAGAAGCATATTGGCAATAATATTATTGGTATCATATCAATAATATTGATATGATACCAATAATATTATATAAAATTTATGCAACAACAGTCCCTAAGGCCAATGAAAATTGATATCATGTTTCTCGTCCCCGCCCGCATGGGATTTATCTGCCGCACGAAAATTTTTCATTATTCATTATTTTGGAAAAAAAAGCTTAACAAAACACCAAATTGATCTCCAGATCAAAGTCTTATTGCTGCATTCCGCAAGCGCAACTCAAATTGTATCTTTCTAAAGATATTACTCGCCAGAATGCCTCTATTTTTCATGTCAGCCCTGGTATGTATATTATAATTTTACTGTAGTGTAGGACGTATTAAATTAAAATGAATTATACACCGATTTACTTCAGATTTTTATGGGGGTTTTTACTGGGTCAAGGAAATTATTGACAAGCAGAATTCAAATACAAAAAATAATGAAAAATGAAAAAAAAACGCTCCAAATTTTTGAAAATTGTGGACGAGAAACATGATATCAATTTTCATTGGCCTAATAGTTAGCGTGTGGAAACGTGAAAACTATAATGTGAAATATGATATAATATAATAATATCATTTGTATTTGTAATGCCTATAATGGCCCAATAAGGATAAAAATACCACATTACCACCGTTCGATTCAGCGTAAGAAATTGTACTTACGAATGAGAATTGTACCTACGGATGTCAACTGTATTAGTACTAAACAGCTGACATTGTTGTTTAGTACATTTAGTCACATATAGTCCAAAAATCAGAGCAATTGGTCAAATCTGCTGTGATTTATATGTTCCAAACCTTTGTCATAGCAAAATTTCACTATTATCAGAAAATTGAAGTTAAATATAAGCAAACTAGCTGCAACATTAAGCTGCTGTGTAGAGCACACAGAATGGTCCAAAATAGTCCTCCCCTTTCCTACAGGGTTCCAATAAACAATCATGATCTATATTAGACTTGAAACAATATAGAACTATAACAAAATGGGAAAATGAATAGCGACTAGAGTGTATATATCAAAGTACGTTATTGCATCTTGCTCGCTATTTATAAGGTTGTTACAAAAAACTGAACCTAAGCACATCATTTAAGGTTTATCATTCTCACACTTTCCCCGTGAAGCGTAAAATCATCTGGAGTTAGAGATAACGTATGGAACATTGTAGATTTTGGATAGGTTTTCAGGTAGTTTCATATTGTTCTGACACTGCAGAGTACAACGAGCGGGATTCAAGCTCGCATCTTCGGGTTTCTACAGCTGACAGCCGCTCTAGCAATTGAGCTATCCAGTCATCTTGGATTGGTAGCGACGGCGACGGAGCTGATAATGAAGTTAATTGATGATGAGTGTGGATTCCATGATGCTGATTCACTTGATAATGAGTTTCGATTCCATGATCGACATTGGTATTGTTCCTTGCGTTCAGTCTTGTTGAAACATATTTTAAAGTTTACGCACTTTAAGATAAATACTAAACCCTTTATTAAGATTGACGTTTACGACAACACCAACACCAACAGGGCCTCAATATTGCGTTTTTCATATACGTACGTATACGCACGTAAAACTTTAAATCAGTTTAAATGTTACTTATGAAATAACCAAATAAATAAAGCAACAGAATTTAGTGTTCCGCAAGTTTTATTATGCATTTTTTAACTTATTTGTAAAATATTTAAAAAATAGAAGGATTCAAAGTTTTACGTGCGTACGAAAAACGCAACAGTGGAAATCAGCCTTTAGACTAAATTTTAATCTAAGTAAAGAGAAGGGAATCAAACACTACAGCTAAAAAGAACGTAATGAAATTAGTGAAATTGCGAAATTTGCATGGTTGCGAAATGTTGCAAAGCTTGGCAAATATAGCCTTGCAAAGTTTGCAAATGTTCTATATGTTTGTATTACGTGCGGAAATTGTTATCATTTTCGGCTCAAAAATGGTAACAATTTTCGCACGCAATACAAACATACAAAATAGGCAAACTTTGCAAGGCTATATTTTCCGTATTTTACACAGGCTTTCTTGCCATCCTACTTTTCCTACTTTTTCCTACTTTTCTTCAACTTTCCTACTTTTCCTATTTTTTATTAAAAATTGCTTGATTTTCCTACTTTTTCCTACTTTTTCTCATAAAATCCTACTTTTTTAAGACAGCTTGGGGAATCAGTATGTTATAGCTCTCGTAATTAGATCTACAGGACTCGTAATTTTTATTCCCTAGTTGTGTCCCAGATGATAAGATCTCAGGAGGAGAAGAAGTACATTTTCCGAGTATAAAATTTCATAGCATCTCTAGAATCATAATCAATAAATTAATGAAGACTCTGAAAGTGCCAATTCCGACGATCTAGAGATTCCAAATATTCAACTCCCCCCAGTTAATCAAGCATCATATATACATGGCCGTAGCAACTGGGCCTGGGGGGCTGCAGCCCCCCAATAATTTGCTAATAATATTTTTTTTTTCAAAATCATGCAGACCTTTATCATTTAATCCATGACAAACTGCAAAGAATGAAGATATTACCCATACTTTCCTGCAACTTATCCAATATATAGTTAATTAAATACGCCTTCGCCCATTTAGTACTACTAAATTGTAAATTTCGACACACTAAAACGCTGTTTTCTGACCATTAGAATTCTGTCAATCTTCCCCAAAGTCCAGGAAATGGCATTTCAGAGACTCTAAATTTAAAAATTTACTTGCACCTTCGGCCCTCGCTTTCAGCCCCCCCCCCCCAATCGAAAAGAGCTTCCTACGGCCCTGTATATGCTCCTGCCGCAGTGTGTAGCCCAATACATGCATTTGAATTGTGTTGCAGCTGCAGAGCAGATGCCTTAGCTTTTATACCGATGCAATTTAAAAGTTGAAAGTTTTGAGAAATAAATCCTGCATAGATGAATGAGTACATAAAAATATTGAGCACCAAAAATTCACACAACTTCCCCATCAGATATCTAATGGTCTACCCCTTACCACATATATCCTAGGGGGACCAATTTTGTATATTTTTGTGTTATTTGCATCTCCTATTCCTACTTTTCCTAAAATTCTAGTCCTACTTTTGTCCTACTTTTCTACACAAGGAAGCCAGAAAGCCTGTTTACAACATTTCGTAACCAAATTTTTGCAATTTTACTAATTTTAATAAGTACTTTACGGAAATTTACTTTTTTTATTTAGATAAAAAATTAGTCTAACATGCAAGCTGTCTATTAGCATACCATATTTTCTCCATTTAATCATGGATTGTAAAATAACTGGATAGGAAACTTCCTGACGTCACAGTCTAAACCTAGTTGCAATCTGTGACGTCACCCGTGATTTTGGGCATGTTGTAAAATATGGACTGGACCTTGGACTGGACTGGACTGGACTTGTAAACTATGGACTGGACTTGTAAAACATGGACTTGTAAAACATGGACTTGCATGTAAAACATCAATCTCGTTCCCAGAGTATGCCTGTTCGGGGGTTAGGTAGTGGAGATTATCTAAAGTGCGAGCTGCGAGCTGCGAGTTGCGAGCTGCGAGTTGCGAGCTGCGAGTTGCGAGCTGCGAGTTGCGAGCTGCGAGTTGCGAGTTGCGAGTTACGAGTATATTGTTAATTTCTAATAACATCGGGTTTAATTTTAACCCAGGGTTAACACTAACCTAGCTTTGAAGCACCGAACCAGGTGTTTACACCTGTGGTTTACACTAAAAATTCAAATTGAAAACTGTATGGCATCCTGGCGGATGTGATTTTAGCTTTGTCTCAATTTGGCGCCAATTTTCAGCTTTTGAAATAAACATTCATTGCATTTATTTTTATACTTACAAACTTGTAAATAGCAATCGTTTTGATATACTGATGGTTTTTTCCCGTGTTTAGATAAAGTTTATGTATGTATATGTATGTCTATGTATAAATTGTATAAAATAAATTGTACTTCCGATGAAAAGGACTTGAGTTTTATAGGGTTCCCAGCGTTCAGTATATATAAACAAACTGAGTCGGTGTCTGGTCATACTTACTAATAAAATTAAATAACCATTTTAAGATTAGAAAGCACAAAATGGTCTGGATAACTACTAGATTTAATTAAACACAGAAACGGCAAATATAAACTTGCACTTTTATTTTCAATATAATTATTTTAATTCTTGAACATACGTATCGATGGATCTAACAAAGTAAACAAACAAGTAAAGGCCGATTTTCATCTCGTCCGTATCGTAGCATTTTCTTTTGTGTCGAAGTCATTATTTCCACTCTAGTGGTCAGGAAACAAAGAAATACGCTTCGCTACGATACGGTTGAAGTGGAAAACCGGCTTAAAGTGCACTGAAAACGTGTTGAAATTAACGAATTTAGTTACAGGGACCTTAACTTCGAAGGTCATTAATATTTATGAAACAAAAAACCCTTCGACTTTGCCTTCCATGTCGTCCATATTAATATATTTTCAAAGCCTAATTCAAAGCGAGGTTAGCGACTCGCAACTCGCAACTTGCAACTCGCAACTCGCAGCTCGCAACTCGCAGCTCGCAAAATAGCCGACCCCGGCCATTTGTAACATTGATGATCGCGGCAGCCAATCAAGTAACGATTTCGATTCGATTTCCCCAGAGTCATGCCACAACCTAACCCGCGAACAGGCATACTCTGGGAACGAGATTGGTAAAACATGGACTTGCATGTAAAACATGGACTTGTAAAACATGGACTTGATCTTCGAGCGAGTTTATTATCGATGATATGTTTCTCTATATGTACACCGGCTATATAGAACTTCTAAAAATGCACGAATTATTCTGCTGTTCTCGCTTGCCCCTGCCCCCACCTTATTTTGCCCCCGGAATTGGACAGACAATAACGAAATAGATTGGACCGAGTCAACATAATTTAACTTCGAAAATATTGTATATCTATGTTAAATAGTTTTTTAACTAACATTTTGACAAAAAAAAACTTCCACTATTTGCATGGCATGCATTTTCTATCATAGCTAGAATGTTGTAATTGGGGTCGGCTATTTTGCGAGCTGCGAGTCGAGTTGCGAGCTGCGAGTTGCGAGCTGCGAGTTGCGAGTTGCGAGCTGCGAGTCGCTAGCCTCGCTTTGAATTAGGCTTTGAAAGTATATTAATATGGACGACATGGAAGGCAAAGTCGAAGGGTTTTTTGTTTCATAAATATAATGACCTTCGAAGTTAAGGTCCCTGTAACTAAGACTTCGACACAAAAGAAAATGCTACGATACGGACGAGATAAAAATCGGCCGTTACTTGCTTTTTTACTTTGTTAGATCCATCGATACGTATGTTCAAGAATTAAAATAATTATATTGAAAATAAAAGTGCAAGTTTATATTTGCCGTTTCTGTGTTTAATAAAATCTAGTAGTTATCAGACCATTTTGTGCTTTCTAATCTTAAAATGGTTATTTAATTTTATTAGTAAGTATGACCAGACACCGACTCAGTTTGTTTATATATACTGAACGCTGGGAACCCTATAAAACTCAAGTCCTTTTCATCGGAAGTACAATTTATTTTATACAATTTATACATAGACATACATATACATACATAAACTTTATCTAAACACGGGAAAAAACCATCAGTATATCAAAACGATTGCTATTTACAAGTTTGTAAGTATAAAAATAAATGCAATGAATGTTTATTTCAAAAGCTGAAAATTAGCGCCAAATTGAGACAAAGCTAAAATCACATCCGCCAGGATGCCATACAGTTTTCAATTTGAATTTTTAGTGTAAACCACAGGTGTAAACACCTGGTTCGGTGCTTCAAAGCTAGGTTAGTGTTAACCCTGGGTTAAAATTAAACCCGATGTTATTAGAAATTAACAATATACTCGTAACTCGCAACTCGCAACTCGCAGCTCGCAACTCGCAACTCGCAGCTCGCAACTCGCAACTCGCAGCTCGCAACTCGCAACTCGCAGCTCGCAACTCGCAACTCGCAGCTCGCACTATAGATAATCTCAAACATCTGAGTTCTCATAAATTTCAATGATCTACAGTACGCATAGTGTGTGTAACTCGTTTTTTTGTTTTGCGTTGAGGTTCGGCTACACACACCGGACGCGATTCGACTACGCAGCGCAATTTTCTTATTTTCACTGACCGATAACTTTGATCCTGGTTTAAGTTTTTCAAATGACAAATATGTAGAAGCGCTATAACACTTAGTTGAGTTATTTGGTCTACATATCTTTTAAAAAAGCTATTTTTTAAAAGCTAATTTTAAAATTTAAAAGGAGTATCATTGAAAAGCTCATTAAGAACTGTTCTTTCGTCCTGTGTAAAAATTGAATTGTTTAGCCACGTTTATGATAATTTTTTTTAGACACCCTGTATATATGTATATATATATATATATATATATATATATATATATATATATATATATATATATATATATATATATATATATATATATATATATATATATATAACTATGTCACAAGGCAGACTTACCGAAAAGGTCTATTAACAGACCAATCATTAATAATGGAAGGGGGTCGGTGGGTGAGAAAAGGGGGGCGGGCGGCTTCAACTATTTTTCCCCGATTTGGGGGTGGCCTCAAACTGAACAAAATGTGACAAGGGGGACCCCAATTTTTTAATCCTTTCCTACTAATTTTCAATCTCTAATGTCTTATCATATCCCACAAAATATTTCAGTTCACCATAGGAGTTGGTGAGGATAGAATAGGGCCTGACACAAAACCTATCTAAAGTGTGAGATTCCCGTCCACCTGGTGGACGGGAAATCTGATTGGTTGATCAGCATCATGAAGGATTTTGATTGGTTGCAAGTTTACATAAACAACAGTTTTAAAAATAGCTCGGTCAAGGCGAGAATTAATATAAAGGTCAAACGCACGTAACAAATTCCATTATCGATTTCTTCGAATTTCTTTTCTTTTATGCTTTATGGCAGAAGATAAATCAAACAAACAGTATTTTGAAAGGGCTTCATCAAAATCTTTGACGAATTTGGACACACACGACGCTGAAAGAACAGCCAAACTAGTCATGTATTCGAAAGCTTGTTGTTGACGAGGGGCAATTCACTCCAAGAATCCCGTACACTTCGTCAAAAAATCCGGAAAAAATCCAGAAAAAATCCATGAAATCCTCAAAATCCGTTGAATCCATCAAAATCCGAAAAATCCTTTAAAAACCATAGAAATCCTTCAAAAATCCACAGAAATCCTTAAAAATCCTTAAAAAATCCGCAAATCCACAAAAAAATATATGAAGTACTTGGTGTAATTTACTCGTAAAGGTTCTTTGCCACGTTCAAAATGGCGGACAGCGAAAGCTAAACGCTCACGGTGATCGCTGTCATTATATTTCGTAATTATTGGACCACTCTACATTTCCATTTATACGCTCGAGTATATGCTAAGTTTTTTAAGCCTATTACTACTAAATATGTGTTCTTGTTACAATGATGTTATGTTGTAAAATATAATTACAAAACCAAAAGTTATTCACCATTGTCTTTTACTGTTTTTGAAAGGATAATGAACTTGTTTCAATTTAAACAAAATGACTGCATGCCCAGCCTTCGTTAGTTTCTGAAGGCTGTGGTCCTAGTCCCAGTCCTCTGCTCGACCCTGACGTTCTGGCATAACGTTGACGTCGTACAACTTAAGATTATTTGTTCAAAACGTTACCTAGCTCTATAACCCTATAATTAAAAAAAATC
The DNA here is from genome assembly GCA_902702795.2 of Paramuricea clavata. Taxonomy (NCBI): domain Eukaryota; kingdom Metazoa; phylum Cnidaria; class Anthozoa; order Malacalcyonacea; family Plexauridae; genus Paramuricea; species Paramuricea clavata. Next base: position 275 of record CACRXK020004583.1, on the reverse strand, counting down.
CAGATAAAATCCGAACAAATCCGGAAAATCCAAACAAATCCGGAAAATCCAACAGATTTTCAAAAATCCAGAAAAAATCCGAACAAATCCGGAAAATCCGAACAAATCCGGAAAATCCGAACAAATCCGGAAAATCCAGCAAATTTTCTCTTCAAAAATCCGCTAAAAAATCCGGGAAAAATCCGCTAAAAAATCCGCGGATTTTTAAAAATCCGAAAATCCCGTACGCTTTTTTGGAGTGAAATGCCCCTCGGTTGTTGACAGCCAAGATGTTC
>CACRXK020004582.1:6170-31077 GCA_902702795.2 Paramuricea clavata | reverse complement strand
GTTATTCATAATAATATTAATAAATGTTCTCTGATCGTAAAACATTTATTTAATATTTTATGATGTGGCCGGAGCCGGAGCTCAGAGCTGTAATTCGGCCGGAGCCGGAGATGAAAAACCGGAGTTTGCACAGCACTAGTCCAGTTGCTGAGATGTAAGTGCAAGTTCTTCTACATAGTGATTGGCTTGACCGATAATCGGCATCGGGCTGATTTTTGCCTTATCGGTAGACAATCGGAATCGGTAGAATGATCTATATTTCCGATAGTCTAAAACCGACGGTTTTAACGGTCTGTGGTTGCACAACATTTTAAGTTGGAAATGACGTTACCTTTATTCAGTCGACTGATATGACGTCATTATAAAATCGGTATTGGGTAGATTGTGGCATTGAATAATCGGTAATTTCCGATTGTTGCACAATAATTATTTTCTGCTGGCTGAGGAACGAAAGAGGCAGAAAATGTTTTTCTCACACTGCTGGGGGATTGGGTCAAGGGTGGGGTCAAGGTCATCAGAGTCACTTTTTTGCTTGCCTCGTGCTAGCCTGACCTGTGTCCCACCCACCCACCCTATTGGCAGGTAGTGCCTAAGTTATTATGCAGTTGCAGTAGTGTGCTAACTAGAATTGGGTCTAGTCTAACACGTGATAATTAGTGAGTTGCAGTTTGTACGGATCCGTTTATTGTAAATATGAGATATTTTTGTTGATGAAAGGTCAGGCTGCCTTGCGTGTGCAGCATCCCTCAGCTGTGTGTGAGAACAATCATTAAAATCCTTATATTTATTACCGAATGTGTCTAAAAACCTAATCGGAATAAAATGAACATCAGTTCTTCAAACTTACAATGAGTGCATTCTTAGCTACATGAGGATTCGAATCGAATATTTTCTTTCTGATTTCACTGACAGCGACTTTACCCCTAAAATGTACAACAGAATGGTCCATGATGACATTGAAACTGTCTAATTAACACCACAGTTACAAATAATGTTTGGTGCAGTCTTTTCCATACTTACGAGACATCTTCTTGTCTTATACTGTCACACACTTGAAGAATGGCTGCCCAATCCGGTTCTAATAGAGTGGGACTTGTGGCTCGATCTATAAAGTGGACAGAGTACTACTAGTCGCATATTCTTATCCTGGCCACAGAATAGATACTAGACCAGACTCCTATGTGTTTTGGCTTGGGGAAAACGTTCGAAATTTTTTATGTGCTGTGACGCCATCCTGGAGTGCACACAGCACTTTGTACCTATGTTTTACCTATGAAAAACTTCTGTGTGCACTCCAGGATGGCGTCATATGATGGCGTATTTTCACGACTCAGCACTCGCAAAATTTCGGACAAAATATCGTCTGAGTGACCCTTCTGGTCTAGTATCTATTCTGTGCCTGGCGTATGTACTTGAGTAAATATGTATAAAGATGTCACACTTGTCATAAAGTAATGAACAGGAATATAGTGGCGTTAGCAGTCATTTTCATATGCCAGAATGACAATTTAAAACACAGATGTGTCAGTATTAAGGAGGATTAACTGTACTTTAAAAAAGCATCTTATGTACTCTAGACGTGAGTAATATAAAACGATACAAGATACAATATATACAGTAGTAATTATATTATATATAATTATAATTATATTTCATTTTTATTTCAAAATCTGAAAATCATTAGTATTTCATTGAAACCCCAAAATTATACAAGACGCTTCTGTTCGGACTACGTTTAGTTTAATTTAATAGATTTTATGGAATTTCATAATTTTATGTTTTACATTATCAATACTATTATTATCCAATACAAATTGGCTCAAATACACAACATAAATTTATGCCTCTAAATAGAATATTTTCACAGCTTTTATACTAACCGACAGCGTCTCTGAACGTAGAATCTATCCCCATAATCTTCTTAATTATCCAGCCTCAATTTTAACTAAATTTTCGCCCTAAAATCGAGTTCCCTTTGAAGCGTTTTTGATGTTGTTGTTTTATTTTCTCTTGAGAATTGTAACCAGGCCTCTCATAGAATTACGTGTGTTCAACAAATTACGTAATGATCCCGTTCCAAAAATAGAATGCTTGCGTCATTGTCTCAGTCATTGTACCATGTTGTTGTGACGACCAGTGTGGGTTGATTTGTGTTGGTTCCTAGGTGGGTGACTTTCAACTGACCAAGTAATTGGGAATAAATTTTTCTATACTCTAAAGAGAAGTAATGAAGTAATCCAAAATATAATAAACGTCTAAAGTTTTGAGTGTGACGCTATTCGTGATTCCACCATGTCTCAACACCGAGCAAGCTGAAATAAAGTAAATGTTGCTCACAGTGACAGCTGCCTGGTGTTTGGGCAACTCGTGATAGGAGCAACAGCAAAAATTGAATTTATAGACCCTCTGACACAACTGCCAAAAGCAAGCAACAATTTCATGTATATAAATGTCATAAATGGTTGAGTGAATATCACATCAGGCATTCAATATAAGGGAAAAGATCGAACTTCGGAGTTCTGGACCACAAGGCAATAAATTATTCTACTCCGTCACCCAGGCCTCGAATTTCCCTGAAATCAATCGACGGCAATGGTGTTAAAAATTGCCGTAGAACCAACGTAATTTTGGCAGACTGGCAGTTTCCACGAATCCACGGCATTTTTTCAAATTACTGTAATATAAAATACTTAATTTTATTGTTAATACTTGGATTGTTGACAAGCTAGAAACATGTTTAAGTATTTCTTTAGTGTTTTTTTTTCGAAGAAAACTGAGATAAAACAGTAATTTACGCATGATTTGATCAACGTCTGAATCATAGAAATAATAGATAGATATCTATTATTTCTATGGTCTGAATTCAAGTATCAAAATAGTAATGCACAGTGAATAGTACAAAAATTACACTTACGGCAAAAAATTGCCGTCATTGCCGCAATGATCCACGGCATTTTGTTCTCCCTCTACGGCAATTGCCGCGATAAAATGCAAGCCCTGTAGCAAGTCTCAGCCAACAAGCCATCAACAAGTTGTGTTCGCACTGCTTGTCCCAAGTTGTCAACAAGTTTTGGAACAAGCTGTTAACAACTTCTTGTGCCAACCTTGTTGATATTATCAGACTTGTTGCAAGGTTGTTCCAACAAGTCCGATACAGTCATGATATAACAATATTGTTACAACCTTGTGTGGTCAACCTTGTGACATTCTTGTAATCATGATTGTATCAGACTTGTTAGAACAACCTTGTAACAAGTCTGATATAAATACCACCATGCTTGTTACAAGTTGTTAACAGCTTGTTCCAAACTTGTCACAACAACTGCTGTCAACTAGGAACAAACAGTGCGAACACAACTTGTCGACAGATGACAGCTTGTAAACAGATTTGTAACAACTTTGCGGAATTGCGGACGTTCAAAAATTCGAATAGTATTAACCCCCTCCCCCCATTCATCGAACGGTGCAACAACCCCCCGGAATGATGCAACGAAAATGAATGTAAAATTTGGGGTTTATTCATCAATATTTTATTTTTTCTATCAGTTGAACATCGGATTTCAAACTTTAAATGATCTGACGTCCATTTGTGGTCTCCTTTGTTGCTTATCTGTTCGTCTGAACGCAGTCTGAACTAAACCACATCAGATTTGGTATGATAAAAACAGCTATGATTTAACCGCTCATACAGAATTTTATCGCCTATGAAGCAAGAACTCGGTTTAACAAACAACCTTCAGCTTCGATTTTTGGGCCCCTGTGATGTCGACGAAGTGAAAAACCTTTGCTGTAAATGGTTCCCTATCGAGTACGTAAAATTTTAAATGTTTGTAACTTTCTATTCATGATTTTAAACTGTTTATTGTGCAGGCCCGGCGTTTGAAATATGTTTGAATTGCTTTATGTATTGTTTATATTTTGTAACAAATTTGATACAGTTTTTATGTAAAAATGTGGGACTTTTTGTATGATTTTAAGGGTTAATGTTAATGTTTTGGTAATACGAGAACTAAATTATAAGGTGTGATATGATACAGGTTTCTGAAAATTTCAATGCACTGCCGACACCGACAGCTGTCAATATGAAATTTATATGCAGCGTGTTTATTTAATATGGGGAAGTGATATATTTTACACTTCTATATAATGTGGTTGAACACCAGGGGCGGAGTGGGCCTAGATTAGTGCTAACCCTTGGAACTAAAACTTTACAGTCTCATCCTGTGCTAAGCAAACCGGGAAATATTGTTTCTGCAACAAACGTCGCACTTAGGATTGGAAATAAAATTTGTTTGTGAAAGTTGAAAGTTTAGAAGCGAGAGTTGCCTTGTCAGCCTTGGGAGTTTTCTCAACTCCCTGCCCCGGTCAAACGAGAACAAGAGTTGCATGCAGAGGCTGCGGAAGCATTTCGAAAGTGGAGGGACATTGGCCAAAAGGGGCACTTTTGTATATGACCAAAATCAAATGATTTTATACTGTTCACTAGCCAAACAAAATTTTTGAAGCATAATGCCCCGCGGTTCCACGGTGGTTGCATGAGAGCTGATGAGAGTTTACTGGATATTACCACGCGTCTAGCGAAAACTATCATCAACTCTTATCAAAATTTGAACCAGTTCAAATTAAAGTCAATGAGCGTTGATGAGAATACATGAGAATCGACAAGAGCTTGCACTCAAACCCTAGACTTGCTCCAAGTCTCTCTTTCATTGTCATATAGTATCAATCCACTATAGTGTACATTACATGACGTAGTACGGAGGGGCGGAGCGAGAAAGAGAGACTAGTCAACTTCGGAAAATCTCGGTTCAAAACTGAACCAAAAATGCAAGACTCGCTTTAATTGTTTTCCTTCAATTTTCTGCATTATTTACTATAATGGAACTCATGTTATTTACACTGCTAGATCAATACATATAAACACTGACAGAAAACAATTAAAGCAAGAATTTTTTTCTGTGTTGGTGTAGTGTACTCAGGTGAATATGATATTTGTGGTGTTACTCTGAATCTATAACCACACCAACACAGAAAAAAAAATTCATATTACTAGAAAACATTGGTATCGAAGGAACTAGATTCTGTTCCGAAATATCACTTACTCGAACCGTCCTGACCGCGTAGCTCAGTTGGAAGAGCATTGGGCTAGTATTCCAAAGGTCGTAGGTTCGAATCCCACCGTGGCCGGGCATATTTTTCAAGCTTGCCCGGTGTGGTTATAGACTCAGAGTAACACCACAAAAATTAAAGCAAGTCTTGTATTTTCGGTTCAGTTTTGAACCAAGATTTTCCGAAGTTGACAAGTCTGTCTTTCTCGCTCCGTCCTTCTGTGCTACGTCATGTAATGTACACTATAGTGGATCGATACTATTTGACAATGAAAGAGAAACTTGGAGCAAGTCTACTCAAACCCGAGCGAGAGTTGCTTACTTTCATCAACTTACATTTGAACGAGGCTTAAACGTGGACAAACAGGAAAATGATCAAAGAAACATATTCAAAAATTTCAAATGTTATTGCAAATCCTTCATGAATTTCCTGACCAGATGGCCAGTTGTAATTTTTCATGTCAGATCAGATATTTTTTTTTTATTATTGGATCAGGCTTATTAAATTGAATCACATGTTTGTTAAACAAATGTGTGCAAGTATTATTTGCAAACTAAAACTGCCAATTAGTTTCCACATTTGGAAAACTATTTGTAATATTTCAATGGCTGAAGAAAACCATTGAATGTGCATGTCTTTAGCATAATTTATTCATTGTAAATCTAATGTATCCACCCACTTTTATCACTCAGAATTCTTTTGGTTAGTGTGTCAATAATTGTGACATATGTTTTTTGTGGAATCTTTAGAATATGGGTTTTGCGACATATAGATAAACAAAATCAATTCTCACAAGACAAATCAATTGTACTTATTGCTATGCAATCTATTGTTCAATCTTACAAGGTCAAGCAATTATGATAAAAGCAAAAATATAAGACCTGGTTTTTGGACTTCACTGAAATCACTGACTCTTATTTTTTTATCCGAAGTTCATCTGAGCTTGGAGCAATTTCCATACACATTTCCTGGCATTAATTTACAGTTCTAAAATGTCCACTAAGGGCCTGTTTATATGATCCCGCCTAGACGGGACAGAACGTTTTCATCCCACCTAGACGGGAAACTCGCCTAGTGTTTATATGGACAAAATACATTGCCGGGATAAAGCCATTTAAGTGTTTGGTGTCATATTTTTGTTGCAATAAAGGCATTTACGCATGCTCAAAAGGGAAAAGTTCATCCTGCCTAGCCGGGATGAAGTGTTTATATGGGAATTTTTCGTCTCGGCTAGGCAGGATGAAGTGTTTATATGTGAATTTTTCATCTCGTTTAGGCGGGATCCTGGCATCTGTTACCGAGATCCCGTCTAGGCGGGATAAGTGGCGGGATCATATAAACACTCTTTAGAATTTGTTGTATGAGCGGGATCTCAGTAAGCATCCCGTCCCACCTGGCTGGGATCATATAAACAGGCCCTAAAAAAACTGTGGCAACTTTATGTTAATATGGGTAGTTTGGGGTCTTCTGGTATTTCTATCACAAAATTATTCTGAAAAGTCAATTTTCGAGTGAAGCAGGGCAGCTTTTCAAAAACCACTTTAATAGCGGCTTGTGCGCAAAAATAAATGGTTTGAAACGCAATCTGAATTCATAGGGTGCAAATTTGGAAGGTGTTTCGTGAACTGTCAAAGTAACAATTTGATACACATTAAATCCAAAGCGCTACCTCTAAAACTTGCGCTTTTTTGCCATGGTAGCCTTTCACGCATAACTTTTTGCATAAAATCGATCATACATAAAGTCAATCATGCATAAAATTAGTCGTTCGTTTGATAAATTTTGTGTGAAAGGCTACTATTGAAAAAAAGGTCCAAGTTTTGGAGCTCTTGCATTGGACTTAATGTACATCAAATTGCCTGGTACTTTGATAGTTCATAAAACACCTTCCAAATTTACACCATATAAATTCAAATTGCATTTTAAACCTTACATCTTTGTGCGCAAGCCATCTTCAAAGTGGTTTTGAAAAGCTGCACTCGAAAATGAACTTTCCAGAATGATTTTGTGATAGAAATACCAGAAGGCCCCAAACCAGCCATGCTAACATAAAGTTGTCACAAATTTTGCGGAATTTTCAGTTTAGTGGACGTTTTAGAACTGTGCGCTTTTTTTATACACCCTGTAAGGCTGTAGAAATCTGTTTATTTCAAGTTGATATATCATTTAACAAATGTTTGTGCCTAGCCTAGAATATCTGATTCACATGCATAAGCATTTATACGATAAAAACGAAAAAAGAAAACCCGACTAAGTTTTTGCAACATGAAATAGGAAAACAGGAAATGGTTTTTTGGCCTAATCTGACAAAATCTAAAATTCAGATCACACTAATGGCTGTATGCTTTTTTTGTGTTTTTTTTCAAAGGTCAGTCAACAATTTTGCTGGCTGTTTGTGTATATATATTGTAATTGATTCGATTCTAATGAGTTTCCACTAAAATATTAAATTTAGTAATTTTTCAATTTCTTTAAAAAATTGGTCGTTCATTAATATATAATCCAGATATTATTCGCTTCCCAAATTTGCAGTTTGGCAATGAAGACTACCTATTTACAATAGATTACGTTGTCTGACTCGACGTACAGTAAAGCTTACACGCTATTGTATTGGGCACTCGAACAAATTTGGGGATTTATTCTACTTCCTTCGTAATTTGCATATCACGCCTTGAAATATGGTTTCAGCTGTAAACAGTGAATTATATAAAGCGACGTTGTTAAAATGGCAAAGTTTGAGAATACAGTAGGTCGTTTGCAACTTGCCCCTCAATCTCTGGCTACAAAACAAACTCTGTCAGTGGCGGAAATTCACTTTTTCCGGTGGAGGGGCGAAGTCTTCTCGAAAAGGCTGTATTTAGTATTTTACTGTATTTATCGAAGTATTTAGTGTATTAAATGTTTGCCTGATTTCAGTTACTGCATGCTTATATTCTGCATTTTCAATATTCGTACAGTCTACAGAGGCAGAGGTTAGTTTTTACGACATTTGTCTATTTAGTTTTAATTAAATCTATATAAGAATTAGCCATTCCGAAGTTGATGAGTGGACTGGGGACGAGTGTTAAAAAGTGCCCAAATTAGGAAATGAACCAAATCACTAAAAAGACCACCTCAAAATTAGTAAGTATGCAAAGTTTGAAGACGTTTACATGAATATCCTTCGAATAATAAGCTTTCCAAAATCCGATATTTACAGTACTATGAAATGTATTGCAATTTTGGGACGCGCGTCACAAAAACAATCTTTTAATCAGTAATTTCACAATTTTCGAAAGCTTATTATTCGAAGGGTATTCATGTAAACGTCTTCAAACTTTGTATACTTACTAATTTTGAGGTGGTCTTTTTCGTGATTTGGTTCATTTCTTAATTTGGGCACTTTTTAACACTCGTCCCCAGTCCACTCATCAACTTCGGAATGGCTAATACCGCACTACATGCCAGCATACAGGAACAGACGAAAATGCAGAATAGGCAGTTACTTAAACCAGGAAAACGTTACACTATAAATATTTCTACAGACTTTATAATATGGCTGTTTATTCTGCAACCAGCAAAGGAGGCAAATTCCAAACGACCTATTATATTGTATTCTCTAATTTAGCGACTGACAGCATCGCGTAATACAATTTACTGTTTATTGCAGAAGCCATTTTTCAACGAGTTATGACTTATGCATCGATGATATTCAAATTAGTAAGAAAGTAGAATAATCAAATGTCCGTGATTTCTGGCCATGCTACTGTACTCTAGTCTCTACAAGACTCAAAAGTTGAAAAATTGCCAAGATTTCTAAAGAAAACAATCAGTCGGAACAAAACAGCCAATTAACCATTGCTATATATCAAGCGGTTATTTAGTTATCTGAATATTTTTTGTGTGTGTTGGTGTTATGTATACTCTGGTGAATATGATGTTTGTGATGTAACTCTTGAGTGTGCATCCACACTGGGCAAGCTGAAAAGTTTGCCCGACCACGGTGGGAATCGATCCCACTGACACTGTGGGATCACACTTATGCAGAGTAACATCACAAACATTATCTGAATATATTGGAAAACCTTTGTTAAATAATGTATTTCCTTGTTTTTACTGTAAGTTTGTTTTAGTTTAACCGCTGTTTGTCAAAATATCTCTTTTTTGCCCTTATCTAAGTTTCTCAATAATTTAAAATACGTGTTTTAATGCAAAGGTTTATGACAGCATAAAGATTAAAGGGCCGATATAGAAATCGCAAAGCCAAAGCAATTGCAGTTTCCCACGGTACACGGACATAATTGCACGAACGTTTCTTTTGATAAAAAACATCCGTAAAAACGCACAAGTTGCTACAGATCTGCAAACAAGTCGTAACAAGGTTGTTGTCAAGCTGATACCGGGATTTGTTCGTAATGCTTGTTCCCAGTTGTTGCGACAAGTCTGGAACAAGTTGTTATCACCTTGTTACAAAGTTTACGGTAACAGACTTGCTACAAGTTGTTCCAACAAGAGTAGTACTGGCTGTTCGTAACAAGTTGTTACGAGCTTGTTGCCATCAACTTGTTAACAATTTGGTATGTGCAGACGATATCAAACTTGTTGAAACAACTTTTTGCGAGTCTGTTGGCCTCATCAACCTTGTTACAGTTAGAAAATGATAACGCTAACTTGTTCTAGACTTGTTCCGGCTTCCCCCCTCCCTACAGTATGTATAAATTAAGTCAATTTAGGATGGTTTATAATCCAGGGGCCGGTTGTTCAAAGGTGGGTTAGCGCTAACCCAGGGTTAAAATTTAACCTGCTGTTTTAGTTTGTGTATTTCTGCACGTCTGTTTATTTCGAAACTTCAGAGAAGTAAACTCCTATCAATCCAGACAAGATCTCTGAAGAAATATTTCCAAATTTATAGACAAGCTGTCAGGAAGTTTGCTTTGAATTTTACGTTAATTTAGGGTTAAGCTAACCCAGCTTTGAACAACCGGCCCCAGGTCGACACATTTATATTAGAGAACACAACTACTATACCTTTAGTTACCCAGACTCGTGGTATGAAGATATAACATCCAGTCCTCGGTTCTATTCCTTAGCTGCTGTATTGAACGGCAGAATTATTGGTATTTTGATTGCCGAAGTGAAGAGTATTTCAAAATGTAATCCAGAGGTATCGAGAACTATTTACACTTAATTCAAAATTATTTTGTCATTGCTCGGTTATCAATACTGGTACAATTGGTGATGATGATCATGATAGTGATGGTACATGATGTTGATGATGATGATGATGGTGGTGGTGATGGTGGTGGTGATGGTGGTGGTGATGGTGGTGGTGATGGTGATGATGATGATGATGGTGATGGTGATGTTAGCGATGATGATGGTGATCATGGTGGTGGTGATCATGATGGTGATTATCATGATGATGGTGATGGTGATGATGGTGGTCGCGATGATGATGTTAGCGATGATGATGGTGATCATGGTGGTGGTGATCATGATGGTGATTATCATGATGGTGATGATGGTGCTCGTGAGGCCAAATAAAAGTAATAGTTGGTTTTAGGTTTCACAGCCATGTTTTATATGGCTAGGTAGGTCGAAAAAACATTTTGTTTTAAAAAATATTTTATCTCAAGTATGCAATAAATACAAGTTAAAACTCATTATAAACTCCTCATTATAAACTCTTAGTTTTTATTGTTTTTACATCAGGTTTTCACCTGCAAAGGCGTTTTCGTCTTTTTTCAGCGGTAGCTGCCATGTCAGAATAATGTACGTTTTTAATATATATTTTATCCAACTGTTCTTTGTGTAAAACTATGATTAACGTAGACAAATGAGTCTGATGACTATTTATATATTCTGCTATTTACGAAAAGATGATCTCTACTGGGAAATGTCAATAAAATGTTTATGGTCGGTCATATTTTTGACAGGTCGGTCGGAAACCTGAAACCAACTATTATTTTTATTTGGCCTGATGATGGTGACGCATCTTTAAACATTGCTGTCCATTTCAACCATATTTTCCACTCTTGATTCTTGATATTATTGTGATATCATTGCACAACGTATAGCTAATATATGCAACAATTTAATTCGGTTCCCTCTCATTGTACTTATTTAGGACAGCGGCATATTAGGTGGACGATATTTGAAAGACACAAGAGTTGCGTACGTGTTAAGTTTAGGCGTTGTTAAAGAATTCAGAAAAAATGGAATCGGTAAGATGCCACAGCCAATCCACTATACACCCCTGTTTCCAAACCAGACTCGCCCAAGGGACAGGCTAGAATATAGATTTTATAAAGAAACAGATCCCGAAGGAAACAAAATACCGGGACAATATAGACATTAATATATGTGTTTACTTATAGTTTATCTCTGAAATAATCTGACATTTAGTAAGACTACCATTTTTTCGCAACTGGTTAAGTCGATAATGTATATGAATTTGCGTTCGAACAATTTTTGGTTACACCATGTATTTAATTTTATTCTGAGCTTTCCGCCCGTGTACTCGGTTCGTCTTCCGACAAAAGAAAGAAATCTCGGAATAAAATTAAACACATAGTGTAACCACAAATTGTTCCTCATTTTTACCCCAATAGTTTGTTCAAAAATAGGTGGGAAGGTCCACAAACATGCTTTAGCTTATTACAGGGACTGGTCATAAAGTAACTGCTAGGGTGGGCTGGAGGTAAATCACAAATGTTGCCAATAAGTTTGGTGACCCATCTTAGGATGTAGATAAAAATTTCAAAGCCCATCTAATCTTACCAAATTTATTTCATGACCCATCCACCCAATCTAAATTGGGAATTTAAAAAATACAATTTTAAAATAAAAAACTTGCAGGAATGAACATTGTAAATATACACTGGCACTGTATTGACATACATAATCGAAACTGCCCATCGAAACTGCCCAAAGATTTTCCATGGCCCATCTCAAATCACTCCAGGCCACCCTAGCAGTTACTTTATGACCGGTCCCTTTGGTATATCAATTCATTATATATATATTTTTATTTTATTTTATTTTATTTTCAGCATCCTTATTATTGAACAATCTATTCGGCTTACTGACAACGGAGGAATACGTGAACTGTAAGGCAGTGTATCTTCATGTTCTAACAACGAACTATGTAGCCTTGAGATTCTACGAACGTCATAAATTTCGCTTGTTTCGCTACTTGCCTTGCTACTACGCGATCCAGGGACGCCAGAAAAATGGATATTTATATGTTCTTTACATTAATGGAGGGAAACCACCTTGGACTTTCTCATATCCTTTTCGAATATCTAGTTTTGTTGTAGAGAACTATACGTACGTATTTAAATTAGCTATTCCGAAGTTGATGAGAGGACTGGGGACGAGTGTTAAAAAGTGCCCAAATTAAGAAATGAACCAAATCACTATAAAGACCACCTCAACATTAGTAAGCATACAAAGTTTGAAGACGTTTACATGCATGAATACCCTTCGAATAATAGGCTTTCGAAAATCGTGATAGTTACTATGAAATGTACAGAAATTTTGTTTTTGGAGACGCATATAACTTCTAGTTAGATTCCTTAATCATTTCCCAAAGATGTGATGCAATATGGTTTAAGTTTCATCTGTAGAATTCAACCATGCAGACTGCCTTTTATACTAGCAAACAAATTGTGGATGTGTTTTATGAGGCTGGGATTTGATGTTCAGCGAAGATTTAATCTCTATCCATTAGACGCTAACCAGAGACAGGACAGCGAGTCATTACAATACAAAGACAAGATAGAAATGCTGCCATATTAAACATTTTTTAGGTGCTTCAAAATTGGCTTTTGTATGTTGTAGATAGACTTAAATCATCTCTAATATACCGTTTGCAGAATTTGAGTATTACTGGAGTTTTAGCATTACGGATAGCCTCGGGTTAATTTTTTTGAAAACATACAGAAACTTCAAAATTGAATATACCTGTAAAATTCAAGAGAAATAAAGAATTATAGTCAGGCAGATAGAGGATCAAAATTATGGAAAACATTCTTTATCGTTGGACAATTCCATTTTGTCTTCATATTGTGCCCTGAAGGCTAGTAAGTACGTTTCTGTATGTTGGCCGCGTTAAAATTTCTTGTGGGCTCCTGCCGACACGTTTTTCTTCGAATTTTGTATTAAACTCTATTACAGTTGAAAAATGTAAAATTTCTGATGCATTTCTAATACAAATGACTTGCATCAATAGAAAGCTAACAAAAAACTACATATAAGACATTTATTTCAAGCGGTTTTCGAGTTATTGCCGTTTCAAATGTGAAAAATAAGCCAAAATCTCGCAAAATTCCTGGGTACTAGTCTGAAAACACGCGTTCAACAGCTCATAACTCAAGAAGAACTTGAAAAACCCGGGTAACCGTTTAAATGTCTTATATGTAGTTTTTTGCAAGCTTTCAAATGATGTAAGTCATTTGTGTTAGACATGTATTTGAAATTTCACATTTTTTAACTGTAATAGAGTTTAATACAAAATTCGAAGAAAAACGTGTTGGCAGGAGCCCAATCTCGTTCCCCGAGCCTGCGATCCTCGGGAAGGAATCGAAGGCTCTGGGATAATCCGTTACCGGAAGCCAAGAATCCTGGCTAAGATTGAACTACGCATTCCATTTCAATGGCCAATCAGATTCCTCCCTGAAACGGATTATCCCAGAGCCTCGCGTTCCTTCCCGAGGATGGCAGGCTCGGGGAACGAGATTGGCAGGAGCCCACAAGAAATTTTAACGCGGCCAACATACCGAAACGTACTTGCTAGCCTCCAGGGCACAATATGAAGGCAAAATGACATTGTCCTACGATATGGTAAGTTTTTTCCTTCTATCTGCCCGACTATTAATGAAGTCGAGGCTATTTGTGTAATGCTAGGATCCAGGGGCTCAGGGTTGTTCGAAAGCTTGACCCAAGGTTAACCGAAAATTCAAAGCAAACTTCCCAAACAGTTTGTTTATAAATTTGGAAACAGTTCTTCAGAAATCTAGTCTGAATCAGTAGGAGTTTTCTTCTCTGAAGTTGTGAAATAATTAAACAGACGTGCAGAAATACGTAAACTAAAACAGCAAGTTAAATTGCCGAGATTGCACTAATCCAAGCTGTGAACAACTGGCCCCAGTAATTTTGCAAGTGGTCTATGGTGTTTTTCAATACGTCGAATACCCGCAGATAATAAGTTGTGAACGAGGCTTCGTGCAAAGATGTATTTTTCCTCCATATCAAATGTAACACGAGACCTCTGAAAGGCCTACTCTTACATTGTAAATGTAGTTAGATGAATTAAATGAGATTCAAAAGTTATAAAGACTTTGATACTGATAGGACTCTCTGTAAACTGTATCCTTGCTGAAAGTCTTCGCAAAAACACATCAATAAAGATAGAACCCCGAACATCCGCGGTACAAGCCCAACACGTTCGCAAAAAGTCCAATTATTAATATCCGCGGTTCCGAGTATTTTCGACCGCGCAAAGCATTCTGGTACTTTGGGGATGATTTCGATAAAGCATAAAATGGGAATTTTGCATAAAGAAATTCTTAGGATTTGTAAGAAATCATTTTTGTTTGGAAACTTCGTTGTTTTAATTTTAAAAAATTGGTCAAAAAGGTCATTGTACGTTGCAATTCGGTATGGTTATGACCGGAAAATGTTTCTCTTCCCCCAATACCCCCGTCGCCAACATTTCCGGGAAAAAATGTTAATGTTAATGCTACTATTATTATTATGAACAATATTTTAACACGGTACAATTTCACCTACTAATATTAATTATGTACACAATATAAAAAGAAAAAAGGTGATCTTCCAACCGGTCGTGCTCACACAAGCAGAAATAAAAAAATATTATTTACAAGAAGATTATTTTAGGTAGATGGAAACAATGGCAGGATCACTTGATGTTAATTTGCATGTTTCAAGTTAGACTTATAATTAGTAATAGTTGTCGTCTTGTCGATGCTTTTAGCGATGCAGAAAGGCAGTTCCAGACTTCCGCACCACTGTAGGAGGAATGCATTTTTCATACTATTTGTTTTTGGTTTAGGCAATGTCAAATTGGCTCCCGACCGTCTTGTGTTATGTATGGTCGTGTACATCACCCACATTTGTGAACATATCACTCCTAGCTTGTTTAATATATCAGCCGATCGTGTCGTATAATTCTCACGAGTGATTATTCTAATAATTTACAGAGAGTCCTATTTAATTTCATTATCCAAAAGTGCCCCTGGAAACCGGTGTCCGCCCCCCGAATCTTTTGACATTTTTGGGGTGTGAAGACTTTTAGCTACCTCCTTTTCCGGGCAAATTTGCGGGCTGTGCTAGGGAAAATTAAGGAATACATCTTGTGTGAAGGAATTTTAATTATCTAGAATTTTAATATATTTTGGATGGTTTCAAATTTCACGCAGACTGTTTTGACTGGTCTTTTGTCTCTGACTCTCTGGCTGCAAGTGTTATAATCTTTTGAAATATTGCTAAAAGGGGCCTGCTTTTAGACGAACTGAAACAAACGTCTAAATATCAAACATTTCGGAAGGTATTTACAACTTCTAGCGCTTCGAAAATGGACGCCGAAACTGCAAAACCCGGTACGTATGTATATTCTTTGTCCTAGTTTTGTTATATTTTGTAATTAATACTTAAAAGCTTGAAATATATGAATTTATAGTTATATGAGGTTATGATTTTAGCAGTTTAAGGTTATTTTTATACAAGTTAAAAGTGCAAATGCATTTTTGCCGGTTCGTTTAAAGGAAATTTGCAAATTAGTGCAAGAGGGGTTTTGGCTACGTGTTGCTTTACAGGTTAACGTCTATTAATATAAACAGTAAGGGTCTTGAGTAGTTAATAGTTATTAGTTACTGACTGAATAAAACATGCTGAGTTAGGAAACGGTACGTGTTAGTATTCATGGCCATTCATGAAATATTTGTCAAATACTTCAGCGATACCATAGGCAGCCCCGAGGGCAGCTAGCCCACTAGATGACTGAATTTAAATTAAAACTGCAGTGAAATTCTAAAATTAACGAAAATAATCACAAGTAAGCGAAATATATTGCTATATGTAGCTTATATTTTTAAAAATTTCCTGCACCCGATTGCACTATCGGCGAACCCTTTACAGTCGTCTGGTGGGCTGCCTAAATATGGTTATGCCATTGCAGACACCACAAAATGTTTGACCACCGTTTTATGTTACAAAGTGACTATATGTCCAGCAGTCGGACAACGTTTTGAAAAAACTAAATGTCTGGCAGTTTTGTGACTGTCTATGGACTTGTAGTTAAATTAAAGTTGAATTTTTATAAGATAAACTGATCCCAACCCCTAACCCTAACCCCTAACCTTTTGAGAGTGAGAAAAGCCGGAACCCAACTGCATCTCACTTTCTGCAGGCAGTGCTGTTGCCGAAACGCTAATGTCAAGCTCAGTAAAAGCTAGTGCAAACAAAAGTTTTTATATTTAACTATAGTCACTATACTGCCGGACATTTAGCTTTTTCAAAACATTGTAAGCCTTGTACCACAGATACGATACGAGGGTTTGATTCGGCCAAAAACCGGTAATGCTACCACACCATGTATTTGCAAGGAATTGCCACCGAAATGCTATTGTCATGTTCCTAGCCAGTGTGCTTACACAGAGTAGGCTCACTTTAACTGCTTGCAGAACTCGCCGAGCACACACAGTTGATAATTTTTTGCCTGGTCGCCTAAAAAAAAGTGGGTGATGACCAGTTTTACCTCTGTATGTATCTACTCTGTGACACTTACGAGAGGCATTAATCACCCCCAGTGAAAGTCTGGCTATTTTCAAGGGGATCAATGCATCTCATAAGTGCACTGGCTAGGAACATGGCACAGACAAGAAGTTTTCCTTGACAATTTTTTGTTTGTTTGCATATATCACAAGGTTTTTTCATTGATGAGGAGCCTTGTTCAAAAGCTGGTCATGCGAACAAGAAAAGTGGTTTGTGTCTAGAGTTGTCAAGGAAAACTTGACAAGTAATAGACCAGCCTTCCAGAAAGTACATCACTTTGGCTAATGTAGAGCTTTGTTTTTGTGATTGAGCAGCTTGGATTTAACTAAATCTCACATACACAAAAACAATTCAGACTCTTAATAGCCAAAATGATACTTTCCAGAAGGCTTACTGTGCAGTGCATCACTGCAAAATCATCTTTGAGCAGCCATGTTTTTCTAATACTTAGCTTTACTCTGTCTTTGACATGAGCAGAATATAATTGTCTTGTTTTTCACCCTAAGGAATGACAATCCCATCCAACGGGCATGCTCGTCATTACCACAGTAAACACTTGCATGGTCACTGGAAGAAAGCTGCTGAACAAACAAAACATTTGTCTGATCCGTGGCAGAAGTTTCATATTGACGAGAACTTTCCTGACGAAGTGGGCATTCGTCATCGTTACAACGCTCGCAAGAAAACCTGGGTCAAAGACGAGGTTCATGTACGCATGGAAGAAGAGGTCTGGTACTTCAACATATTTTTGGTTCCATTTTGCAACAGGCTGCAATGGCAATGAACAACATCTACGTACATCCCTATTTCACCTTACTTATCCCTTTTAAACATACTGTAGTATATATCCAAATGGTCCAGTTAGAGGAACAGTCATTGCAATCCCAGACCACCTCTAATGTTGTGTGTCCTGGGTCCCACACAAGTGTAAGCATACTCTCTGCCAATCTCCATCCCAACTCCAAACTCATTGCAAGTACACTATTTGCCCATCCAGCACATCCCACTGTAAACAGACTCCCACTCACTTTAACCCTTCCCAGCACACCCCAACCCACCATAAACATACCCTCTGCCCACCCTAAACACACCCTCTGTCCACCCCACTATGCCCAAACATGACCTCTGCCCACCATCAACCCACCCTATTTAACACACCCTCCCATTCACCCAAACACACCTTTTGCCCACATCTGTTCACCCCAATGCCCCTTAGTTCACCCTAAACAAATTCTCTGCCCACCCTAACCCACCTTAGACACACCCCTGGCCACTCCAACGTATTCCAAACACGCCCTCTGCCAACCCCAGTACACTCCCAAGTCCCAATCCATCTGAAACACACCCCTAGCCCACTTTTAGCCCACTGTCTTACCGTTTGTCAACCTGATTTACTGCTGCTATATGTACTTTTATCTTTTGTTTTAGTCTTTTGATAGAGGAGCAATGCGAAACTGTTTTCGATTGTAAGTATACAGGGTGATGTAAATTCAAGACAGCAACACGACAAAAATTGGCATACTTATAGTTATTGTTATTTTCACCTTATTTTCAAGCCACTGTGGATAATTTCCTGTTTAGACTTTAATTTGGAAGATTCACTATTCTGTGCGTACGAAGTCCATGTAATATCTAGCTTAATTTGTATCCTATCAATGCTGTCAGGGTTGAAAAAAATTGTTACAGCTTTGTTACACAGAATATTTTTATTTAATATTTTTATTTTGGCTGTATCTTGCTCAATACTGCATGTAAATTCAAGTGTTATATATCAAAATCTATAAGTCGGTCTTTTCTGAATGCAATGATCTTTATTTCATTGCGATAGCTTTAACTTATAGCTTTTACGTTACATGAAATCAAGCAGTATCCAGTTTCTTTGGGAAACCCGGTATTTGTAAAGAAAAACATTTAGTAATAAAAGTTGCCATTATTAAATAATTACATATACTTGAATGGTTACTGTTCAACACTATTTACATTCTCTTTTCAACAGAAAAAAGTTATCGAATTTCACGAAAACCAGGAGTTGGAAACACGCAGGAAACCACGTTGCAAAACGTTATATAAATGAGGTCCCTAGACAGACATATTTCAGTGACGTTGTCTTACAAATGGACGCCAAACTCTGGGGAGAGGAATATAATAGGCATTTCCCACCTAAGAAGGTACAGTAATTAGCTTTTTCCCAAAAGAGATCACAGTGCATTCTGGGATCGTTTGGAGGGACAAATATATGGTGACAGGCGTCAAATATGTGAAAGACTGGAAGTATATCTGCTATCAAATATCAACTTTTTAGACGACTAAAAATTCTTGGGTTTCACTACGGCATTTTGCAGTGAATCTGATGGGGGGGGGGGTTCAACCTAAAATGTACCGATGCCTATGCTGTACTGGAGTGAGCAAATGATACGAAATGCCATGTATTTGCCACCAAACACAAGGCCAGCACATACAGTGAACAATGAATTCACTCTGATGACTGTGTCTCGATTTAGAGTTGACCCCCTGTCAAATTTATGACGTCATGTGAAACCCAAGAATGAATATCTCCTTCGCGCGACTAGACCCAGGACTTTCGGAAATTCAGGATGAGTTTATATGAAACTTCGTGAAATGAAGTCACAACAACTTTGCTAGTACACAATTTTGCAAAAAACTTCATTGATGGCATTAAAGCTCTGGGCAAACAAGAGTTAGTGAGAGTTGACAGTCACGAATTGTTACGGGGGCATTTTAAGCTCTAGATTAACAAAATAAAGATTTGACGAGTGTACAAAGCCACGAAATAGAAGACCTTTTTTGGTATTGAAATGTACCTCACCGTGCACAAATCCTTTGTCTCAATTTCATTAAATATTTGGTTGCATGCACGTTTCATCTCAGCTATCCCCCTATTGGAAGATTACTTCATTACACGAAAGTACAATGAGCTGAGGTAGTTGACTTAGAAAGGATTGCAATATATGGGCGGTCCATGTCTAGTTTATATTAAGTTTTGAAAGTGTAAGGATGGTTTAGTGGAATGCATTGATTGTGTGTTGTAATTTTGTGTTGTAGTAACCCTGTCTCTATTGTTTTACAATGTCAATGTAATGTGTAGGTAGGACTTAATTTGGGACTACTCAGTGCTGTTGTCTGTACCTTTGTCGGTTGTAAAGTTTATAAATAGCTCAATCACTGTGACCAATGCACAAATGGACATTTGCATTAATACATTATAGACTAAATTTTGATCTAGACAGGTCTATAATACCCTTTGGGGCTGTCAATTTCCCGTTTGTAATAGAAAATGACTGAAAAACGGCAAACTTCGCAAGGCTATATTATCCGCATTTTACAACATTTCGCAACGAAACTTTGGAGTATTACTAATTTTGTGATGCTCTTTCAAGCTGTGATGAAATTTTTGTCTAGACTCAGAATTTAGTCTGTAATTATGTGTTTAACTGAGTTTATGTTAATGGTAACATAAACTCAGACAAAAACATAAGACAATGACTTCTGTTTAGTTTCCAGACCATCGTGTCTTAACCTTAAAAACAGCTAACCCCGAAGTCGCGTGACTGTCAACTTTTGTGCACTCTCGTCCTAATAGATGAAAAGAACGTTTTGGAAGTGATAGAACTAGCCAGCATCGATAAAGTTTACAGTTTAAGTTTCCTCCTTTAGTAACACTGAATTTTTTTAGGTCGACATTCTTCAGATATCTGTGTTGGAAATGAAAAACAGGGAAGGTTCGCCATTGTTTCATATCGAGCATTTTATTGAAGGAAAATACATCAAATATAACTCAAACTCAGGATACATTCACCTCGACGACACGTTACGTGCTACACCACAAGTGAGTCACTACCATTGAATCGCAGTAGATATAATATGGCCGTGCAGCTATAACCGTTTGTCAAGTCGGCATTTTTGGAAGCTCCTACCCTCAGGTTTTAGTTACCAGGTCGGTCGGGTGAACCGGTGCGCGCGCACACGTTTGAAAAGTTTTTGGTCCACTGCATTCTCGTACCCAGAGCCCTTCTTACGCGCGGTGCGACGAGGGGCTCTGGCCAAATCCATATTCCGAACTGGCATCTGATTGGCTAGTTCTACACCGGACATTGTTTTCTTACCATGTTTTTATGGTATCCGGTTATGGATTTGGCCAGAGCCCCTCGTCCCACCGCGCGTAAGAAGGGCTCTGGGTACGAGAATAGGTCCACTGGTATTCAACCTCGTACCCAGGGCATTTTACCTCCGCGGCGTCGGAGGTAAAATGCCCTGGGTACGAGGTTGACTGGTATTGAAAATACTGGTATTGATCTAACCATAGCCTATCGAATGGAAGATAGTTGTGAAACTCATTAAAATAACAATAAAACTCATTATCTATGTTAGTCAACGTTTATTCATAAATCAGGTCTTTCTCCGTCACGCGTGTATTGTATTTTTGCCTATAAGTAACCAACAGCAATGTCGGAAAGTTACCGTGACTCTCGAACAAGTAAGGAAATTGGAAATTGCTGTTGGTGGATTTGGCAATAATACAATACACACGTGACGGTGCAGGACCAGATTTACGAATATATGTTGACTAACATAGATAATGAGTGATATTGTTATTCTACAATTGTTCAGGCACACATTGACACGAACTTTACACGGCAAGTTGGTACCCTTGGTACGAGTTGTCACCTTGACTGCCCTAGTTATAATATTTAAGTATAATAATGTTTTATTCCTAGTATAAATGTACTAGTTTCAAACAACTACTTGAATTAAAATTGTACTACTTCGCTACTTAATCAACGAAAGCTTGATTAAAGATTAAAGAGTTCTGCCGTGGTTTGCCTACCCCCGGGAATAACACACAATCAGTAATATTTCCGGTCGGAGTATTTGACATTTGTTGTGGAATGTTCACTTTCGCGGCAAAGTGGCGGCGAATTTTAAAGGAAGCTCTTTAATGCAAATTAGGGGCCGATTACATGGAGAATTTTCAACCCCGGGGTTGAACTCAGCCCTGTTGACCGGGTAGAAATTTTTTGCGATTACATGGACGATTTCAACCCCGGGGTTGAAACGTTATACTATACGTTCTCGGCATCGATTCGTGGAAGTAAAAAAAGCCTGTATTTTGTTTTCTTGTAATAAACAGTCACTACCACGTATGCTCGAATAAGTCATGATAATTTCAGCCCTGGGTTGAAACGATTACATGACAAAATTTTCAACCCAGGGCTGAGTTCAACCCCGGGGTTGAAATTTCAACCCGGCTCTTTTGTCATGTAATCGCGCGTTTGATTTTGATAGAGTTTTGTATTACAGACAGGGCTGAAATTTCAACCCGGTAAACAGGGCTGAGTTCAACCCCGGGGTTGAAAATGCTCCATGTAATCGGCCCCTTAGTCGGGTTTTTGTTTTGTTGTGTTGTTTTATTGCCGTGGTTTATGTCGAGAAAGCGTCGAGCAGTCACGTACTAGGCATGGCGAGCTTAAACTATGTCAGCCATAACAGAGTTCTGTGGAAAATCGGCAAAGAACTTCAAGCAAAAGGACACAAATATACGCAAGTTTTACCCAGCTGTGCCAAAGAGCGTTACACGGACATCGATGTGGAGATTTTCAACACTTCTGTGACCAATGAAGCTATAGAGGAATCCCTTTTAACCCTAATGAAAATGGATGATATTAATAGCGTTTTTGGAGCATTTAAACTTTTCAGAGAAATCCAGAATAATTTCGGTGTCATGCTACAACAAATTTGCAATGACCTCTTTGGCAGCGACCACTTAATCTCAGAAATAAAACAATCGGTTGACCTACTTTTATGTGACACTACTAATTATTGTTGTTCTGTCTTGGCAACGGCATTGAATATTACTCGAGTTGATGTTGCACCCATTGGTTTTACAGGGGTTTTAGGTGCTGTCTATTACAATACCCCTATTGCCTACCTCCCGCTGGAATCCACACCAGACTCCTCTGATGCATTCTCATTTATAAATCGGTTGAAAAGTTTTATGGTTTTTCTAGTTACCCGCAGCATAAGTTCTGCATTTTTGAAAATGATCTCTCAAGAATCATTGGAAAAATATACCTCGAAAGCTGTTGTGGACGCAATAAAGCCGAGTGGAATTGCTTTGATTCCACACGATTTTGCCATTGAGTACTCGAGACCTCTCACACCCAATATAAAAGTGATCGGGCCTGTTTTACCAGAAGTTGCTGGTAAACTTCCTGATGATCTTGAAACGTTTATGACGGACAGTAAACAAGTAGTGGTCATTTCTCTTGGTACAACTCTCTCAAACTATCGACCAGATTTTATTGAAATGTTGGCAGATGCTCTGGGGAAATTGCCTTTTTATGTAATATGGAGGCAGGTTGGTCACCTTCCTGGAAACGTAAGCCCAAACATAAAAATCGTCGCTTGGTTTCCGCAGAACGATATACTTGGACACCCTTCCACCAAATTGTTTCTCACCCATGGTGGTTTAAACAGTTTTCTGGAGAGCATGTACCATGCTGTGCCAATGGTAGTGATACCATTATTTGGCGACCAGCATAAACAAGCATGGCTTGTCAAAATTAAAGAACTTGGTGTAAGCTTGGACAAAAATGTCATAAAATCTGAGGATATAACCAGAAGCATAATTGAAGTGGCAAACAACATGAAGTACAAGGACAATGCAAAGCATATTTCTAGGTTGCTACGAGACAGGCGTCAAAGCCCTGCCAAAGAAGGTGCATACTGGATCGAATACGCTTTAAAGCATCAAGGAGCACAACATCTAATGAGCAATGCTTATGATATGCAGTTGTGCCAGTTCTATATGTTTGATGTGTTTTTGTTTGTGTTGGCGGCGATTGTAGTTCTCGTTTGTATGTTTCTTGGTCTTTGTTATTTTATGATTTGTCGAAGAAAATCAAAAATCCCAGTAAAAGAGAAGAAGACATAAATGCCTAGAAGGACGGGTCAAGGGTGGAGAAAGGAACCATGGAAAGCAGAGGTGGAATTAAACCCATTGAGCCGCAATGCACCCCAGTGCACTTTATTTTTTTTACTTGTCTAATGCCAGATGATTTTACTCATCAATGGGGAAGCTCTGCAGCTTAATGGGTTAATCACACAACTTTTACATATAGACTACTGTATGTCAAGCATTCCTCTTTTGAGTTCCTAACTTGATTGCAATTTTTTGCCTTACCTTGCAAATTGCAAATATGAAAAACTCAAAATTTTTCGGTCTATTGGTATTGAAAATACTGGTATTAATGTAACATAAAAGTTTTTATACCACAATTGTTTATATAAAATAGAAAGGTTCTATAAGTTATTAACATGCTATAAAAATTCAAATAATTCTTAATTATTAAATTATTCCCTTTAATTAATTTAATTTAACTAACCATATAACCTTTCAAAGTAATATTAGAATTTCCATATAAATAAATAAATAAATATTATTGGGCAAAATCAAATAAATAAATAATAAATGAATAAAGTTCTTTCTCGTTCTTAGTTCTGCGTACCCCCCGGGAATAACCCATAACCAGTAATATTTCCGGGCGGAGTATTTGTGTAGAGTGTTTACTTTCGCGGCAAAATGGCGGCGAATTTTAAAGGAAACTCTTTGTTGCAAATTAGTCGGGTTTTTGTTTTGTTGTGTTGTTTTATTGCCGTGGTCTATGTAGAGAAAGCGTCAAGCAGTCACGTACTAGGCATGGCGAACTTAAATTATGTCAGCCATAACAGAGTTCTGTGGAAAATCGGCAAAGAACTTCAAGCAAAAGGACACAAATATACACAAGTTTTACCCAATTGTGCCAAAGAGCGTTACACGGACATCGATGTGAAGATTTGGGCCATTCCATTTAATATCTACACCCCCCTGTCGACGACGTCTTCCAATTTCACACCCCTAAGAAGCATGTTTTTATAAGTCCCCCTCGGAAATTCGTCAGAATTTTGAAAGCCCTTCAGAAATTTGATGTTTTCTTCTATACAACATACCGAAACGTACTTGCTA
>CACRXK020004581.1:17164-31082 GCA_902702795.2 Paramuricea clavata | reverse complement strand
CATGACCATGGTATTTCGCGGCAGCAAGGGGTAGACTTCTTTTCTGGTTTGATAACGGCGTGATGGCTGATGTAATGTACTGGACCATTATGTTGTTCCATGTCCCTTTGCGTGAGCTTCTTTGCGTGGCCCTGTTTTTCCATTTCCAATATTTGATCATCGTACATTTTTGCATTTTAATCCTTGTTTTTTAAGAGCCGCTTTTCAATACTTTCCAATTTAGCCAAAGCTTGTCTATAGTTGTTTGGAAGTTCATTTGGATCCTTTGCCCATGGTATAGGGATCATCCATTGTTGTCCGACCTTTACATTCACTGTCGCGAATAATCTTCGCCTCTAGCTTCCTTCTCGATAGAGCTAAGCAGTTTCCCCCCTGGTGTTCTCTTTGTGTAGCAAGGGTTCACTTCTACCCCCAATTGCTCAGTGGACCAGAAAGAAGTTAGATCAACTGGGTCATTAAGTCGAACAAGATGCATGCGGTTTACTGAACATAAACCATCGGGACCGGCTCCAGAAACTACCGCCCCTACGGGGGATTGCCACACAGCAAAATTTCCATTGACTAGCGTGTTGCCACCGTGAAGTGGAGCATGGTCGATGCCGATGAGGATGTCTACTGCCCCAGAACCCCGGTGAAGTCGCTTGGTGTCAATCTTGAACAACTTTGCATACTTCTCAATACGAACCGCCCTGACGTTTTCACTTATCAGAGGAATAGCTGCGGCTTTCAAATTTCAACACGGATTTCGGGCCACCATCTGGAGAGGGAACGAATCTGGAGAGTGTAGATCTTAGTTTGCAGCAACTGTTCGGTCCCCCCAACTTTACTTATACGCCGGGTGGACGCCAATGCTCTCACCATGCAATCCTAGGTTTTGGGCAAATTGTTCTCTGATTAAAAGTTAATTGAGATCCCCCATCAAGAGGGTCCTGAAAGGGTAAAATGGGAACTGGGATTGATCTATTTTTAGACTGGGAAAATGGGATTTGGGTTGCTGGGACTGGGATACGGCCACTGGGAATGGGAAATGAAGTTCTCAAAAATGGGAATTGGATTATTATTATTATTGGAAGTATTCCCCGCAGGGCTTTTCAATACTTATTTACAAATGATACTTTTTACAGCTTAATTAATGTTTATAAAAATGATTACAAAACGAATTTATAAAAAGTTTAAATGTGGCGCAATAAAATAAATTTCAATCTCAGGTAATGCGAGTCGATTCCCAATTTTTCTACGTTTTAAGTATTTTAAAATACAATTTTGATCCGTTTTTGGTGTCTTTGCATGGTCATGATTTTTGTTGTTAACTATATTATCCACAGCACTACCTGCGAACAGGCATACTCTGGCGCCCGGAATTCTGGGTATTCTGATTATGCGTGTCTCAGAATGCTGCAAATGCCATTTCCGGGATTTAAATTCAAAAATTTTCTGTGTCCCCCCCCCCAATATTTCATAAAGTGTCCGCCACTTGCACACACGGTGGCTTAAAGGGTCTTAAAACTGTTTATTCTACCAATTAATAAAGGGTTTTTTATTGACTGGGATTTCAATAACTCGGACTGGGATTTCTAATAAAAATCCAACTGGGACTGGGATTTTGCCAAAATTTCAGGTGGGAAATGGGATTGGGACCCCCTCCTCCATCAAACAGGATATTTGCTTTAGATTTCTGTTTAGATACAGAATTTATTGCACTGACTTCCAAGGTTGGGGCAGCCCGCTTTTTCCTCCCGCAATGACAGATACATTGTTATTGGACATTCGCTCAAATGGCGCTCCATGGAGCAAGGGTGATGACTGAACTTGCATGCTTCACCATCTCTTAACAACGTGCACTTTTTCTTTTTTCTACATGGGTTGCGATGAATTTTTAAACACGTAAGATGCATGAGCTTTCCTCACCTCTGTGAGACGAACAGTAGGGGTCATACTCAGAAACATTTGGCATGTGTCCAACTGGTGGGGCTGTTTGCATAACCAACAATGCTGAAACGTTGGTTGTGGTGGTGGTGGTGGTGGTTGTGGTGGTGATTGGTTGCCCTCACCTAATACTTCACCTGGATTCTCAGTCCTTGAATCGAGTTTGTCGGTGCTGAAACCCGTGCTAGTACCCATGCTGGAATCCTTCTCACCTTTCAATGTGATGGTATTTACTGAGCCTTTGTTGTCAGCGCTTCGAGAAATTGTTCTCTGGGAACGAATATCGGCTCCAGCAATCTTTCTCTTTCGTACTTCCTTCTCCATCCATCCATCCATCCATCCATCCATATCCTGGTTTTACTTTCTCCAAGTCAGACAGCAGGACATCAGAAACAATTCTCGGGTCGCCATACTCTTGTCTAATTTTTCCCATGCAGCATCGTAGTCCTCCTTGCATTTTATCAGGTCGGCACTGCTTTTGTCCAGGCAGCTACGAATAACATAAAGGGCTTCCTGAGTTGTGTATTGCTTTTCCACCAAAAATTTGAAATTTCTACGAAAGTCCAGATAATTTCGAACATTTCCATCAAATTTAGGAAGCGGTGCTCTCTCTGTTCTCAATTTTATGGAAGTTGGACTGGGTGAGGGTGCAGCATAAGAGGGAAAATTAGTTGCGGCAGCTTGGTTGTCAGGTGATAATTCCAATGTAACAGTGGGTTCTGCATCCCCTGGTGGTACAGATTCTGCAGTCTCATCAATGCCTGATCCAGATGGTATATTTGTGTTGTTTGGGTCCACATCGACATCCTGAGAGCTGGCTGGATTTTCCACTTTATCGGTTGTAATATTGTTCTTCGGAGCCATGGTTATTGCTGCCTCGTAGAGGCAGCACACTATTCTTGACTACGCGGTGTTTCTCCAGAGTCCACTCGACCCAGTCTTTCGCGCGATCTATGTATTGTCGAGATCTCGATCTTGTGTCTGTCTGTCTGTATGTAAAGATGTCGTAATCCGGGGGGAATAATTAAGCCTCGAGAACGTTTGTTAAATGAGGGGAGCGGTCAGAAACAAGATTTTGTATTGCGCACGCAACTCCATGTGCTCAAGAATCAAGATTTTACAATTGGTTTCATACAGGCTTTTTATACGGATGCAAGTTATCGAAAATTTTCGGAAAAATTTAGGTAAGTATGGCTCTATTTCTTTCTTCTGAAATACATCTAGCCGATGACCTTTTTAGTGTTCAATCTAGAGGCAAACAATGTGCTTTTATGAGTTTATCTGCAATTTTAACTGCCCAAAGTATCCCAGTGATCGATTGGTCGAAAACAACATTGAATAATGTCTTATTACAAGGAGACAAAATGTATTTGCAAGCTGTGGATAATGGCTTTGTTGTCTTAGAACCTGGTGTCGAATTCCTATCTGTAGATAACTTACCTAAAGTTGTCAGTGTTTCAAGTTGTACGAACATGTTTTCTTACGAGATATGCGATTCTGTCATCGACACAAGTAAGGGAGTGTTCATTATTTATACCCGGGGTTGGTACCGAAGAGAAACTAATCGAAAAGAGAAAAAAAACAACCACCCACCCTATCGATCAACCATTTTTTCCCCTACCCAACTATTGCATGACTTGGATTTTTATTTTACCCAACCCAATTTCAAAATTATACAAGTATTTTACATATATACATATATATTATTATACAAGCTAGGCCACTAAGTATAGTATAAACAGTACTATACATATTTGGTGCATGCACTGAATGTCAAATATAATCATTTGTACCTTCACAAGTTCATATTATGTTCCCAAGCCTCCAAGTTCCTGATATCGTGTTGTTGTAATCAGAGGGGATGGGGAGTTGGAATTTAGTTTTCTTTGTGGGGAATGAATGGATATTTCCTGGAATGACCCATTTTGTTAAATAAAGGATTTTCATATTTTGTTCAATTGAAGGTTTGTATTGAAAATAATTTACCCAACCATAGGCTTTGTTCAACAAATATTTACCCAACCCTTCATACCCCAGAAAAATGTCTTACCCAACCCATTTCTCTTCGGTACCAACCCCGGGTATAAATAATGAACACTCCCTAATATATCATCTGTAGTGCATGCGAAAACAACTACAACACCTATGAATCCCTTTGATACACAAATTAACGTTGAACTACCCATGGTGGTAGGACAAAACAGTAAAAGTGTACCCATGGTGGTACAACAAAATCATAACAGTCCACCTATGATGGTAGGACAAAACAGTAACAGTCTACCCGTGGTGGTAAGACAAAATAATAACAGTCCACCTGTGATGGTAGGACAAAACAGTAACAGTCTACCCGTGGTGGTAAGACAAAATAATAACAGTCCACCTGTGATGGTAGGACAAAACAGTAACAGTCTACCCGTGGTGGTAAGACAAAATAATAACAGTCCACCTGTGATGGTAGGACAAAACAGTAACAGTCTACCCGTGGTGGTAAGACAAAATAATAACAGTCCACCTGTGATGGTAGGACAAAACAGTAACAGTTTACCCGTGGTGGTACGACAAAATAATAACAGTCCACCCATTGTGCTAGAGCCCGTTGAGGCACAAAATAACATTGAACTACCCATTGTGGTAGAGCCTGTTGAGGCAAAAAGTATCACTGATCTGCCCATTGTGGCAAGGGGTAACACTGATCTATCTATTGGTGTAGAGCACAATTCTGTGGTGCCTAATGAGGAAAACAATAAAAACCAAATTTGGTTTATAAATTATGGAAAAGAGCTTCAAGGTCTTGTTATAACCAACCGAGAAATTGAGTCACACTACTATGACATTCACACAGCACTTTTGAATGTGTTTTCAAATTATAGTTGTACTATTTTAATAGAAGGCTATATGATGGCATTGATGAAGCAAGCAGATTTTTTCTATTTGACTCCCATGCCAGAGACTCTAATGGCATGCCTGATCCTAATGGCACTGCTGTTGTCATGAAATTTGCTAATATTCTAGAATTAGAACAATATTTGTATTCTGTTTCAGTGACATTGCATGCCAATTTATTTGAAATTGTACCTGTGCAATTAAATATATGTAAAGCTTCAGAGCAAAAAAGTAAGTGTGTAAAGGATCAAGAGTATGTCCTGAAAAAGAGGCTTTTAATAGAAAATGAAGGTGATAAACAAGCTAGACTGAAGAAAGCTAGTGAGTATAAAAAAAGAAAGCAGTCGGAGGAAACTGATAGTGTGCGGCAAATAAGACTTCAAAAATTAAGTGAGTCTATTGAACAGAAACGTTCAGAGGAAACTGACAGTGAATGGCAAATAAGACTTCAAATTAAAAATTAAGTGAGTTTATTAAACAGAAACGTTCAGAGGAAACTGACAGTGAAAAACAAATTAGACTTCAAAAGGATTGTGTGAGTCTAAAAAAACAAAGCGGTCAGAGGAAACTGACACCAACAGACAAATTAGACTTCGAAAGGATTGTGAGTCTAAAAAAACAAAGCAGTCAGAGGAAACTGACACCAACAGACAAATTAGACTTCAAAAGGATAGTGAGTCTAAAAAAAGAAAGCGGGCAGAGGAAACTGACACCAGCAGACAAGTGAGGCTTGAGAAAGATAGACTTAATAAAAAACAAAAGCGGGCAAAAAAAGTGTCACAGCCTCAACATGAAATATTAAATCAACAGGACTATTTAAATATGTTTGACAGAACCAAAAATGGTGGTATTGAAGAACAATGTTGGGCTAAGGCTAACATTAATAATTTTAGTAAGTCTGTGCAATACATTGTCAGTCAGTGTACAGAATGTCAGGAGGCATGGCCCTTAAAATCTAAACCAAGGACACCTTATGTGTGTTCACGATGCTTTAGAGATAAAAAATCTCCAAAAAAATTTTCTTGTGAAAATTTAATGATACCTTCATGTGTTCCACATGAACTGAAAAATTTAACACAGATTGAGGAAATGTTGATTGCTCGTGCTTTGCCCATCATGTGAGTGTATATTAAACCTGGTGGTCAACGAGGTTTTTTGGGGCATTGTATTAACCTGCCACAAAATGTCAAAGAACTTGCAATGTCTTTGCCAAGATATCCTAAAGACTTAGCTGTGATTATTGTCAAGGCTAAAGGTAGAGGAAACACATTCAGAGATGTGACTGTGCGAAAGCAAAAAGTGCACAATGCTTTAGTTTGGCTTATCAATAATAATCCTCATTATTCTGAGTTATTAATTAATCAAGATGCATTAAATTCCTTACCTGAAAATGGTGTACCACCAGGTCTCATGACTGTTGAGACTGATGATGATATAGTCTCAGATGACAATTGTTCTCCTGATGTAGGTCCTCCTACTGATAATCCATCAGAGGATATTGTTTATAATGACTCTACTGAAATTAGTAGTTTTTTACCTGTTGGTGAACAACAACAAACGGAAATTGAAGCTGTTAGAAATCAGCTGTCTGAAAATGAGCCAATGCCATGGCCCTCGGTTGAAAATGAGCCAATAAATGAGTATCAGATATCACATCTGGCCACAATGGCTTTCCCGACATTATTTCCAGATGGGAAAGGTGATCCTACTAATCAAGGACTTCTGAGAGATGTCCCTCTTCAGGAACGAATAAAGCATCTTCTAAAATTTGCTGAAATTATTGATGGTAAATGGGTATACCGTTTTGCTAACCACCCCAGATTTTCTTATTGGGCTTTTAACATGATTCAAAGAAAACGAATTTTACAACAAAGTGGAATATTCCTCAAACAGAACCCAGGAGAAGCTCATCTCACAATAGATGAACTGCGTGAAATGGCTGTCAGTAACAATGCTAGTGTATTTATGTCAAAAGTGTCGAGATATGTTGGCAATATTGCAGGTACTAATGCTTACTGGAATAGAGTAAGAGAGGAACTCAAAGCTATCATAACTAGTGTTGGAGCACCAACATTATTTTTCACTTTCTCTTCTGCAGACATGCATTGGCCTGAGTTACATTCTTTATTTAAAACTGATACTGACAATGAGTTAGGTAACTCTACCAGTGATGTAAGACGACAAAATGTGATCAACAATCCCCATGTTGTAGATTGGTTTTTCACCCAAAGATTAGAAAGCTTTGTAAAACACTGGCTTTATGATACACTTGGTGCAAAATGGCACTGGTTTCGATAGGAATACCAAGGTAGAGGTAGTATCCACTGTCATGGTACTGCTAAACTAAATAATGACCCAGGTTTGTGTCAACTTACTCAGACTGCTTTGAAAGGTTTCTTAGCTCAAAAATTTAAAGATGAAAATGATTGTTCTGACACAACTGAACTAGACCAGGATATTGAAGCTGGGCAGAAAGCAGCTGACACAGTATGTCAGTATGTTGATTGGTTATTATCAACCGTCAATCCTAATCCACCAGATGAGGACACGTGGATAAGACCTGGGGTTCATCCATGTCAAAGAAGTCATGACATTCCTGAACATGAAAAACAATCAGATTATGTAGATCTATTAAACATGGTTCAACGACATACTCGTTGCAGTACAAGTTATTGTCTTAGAAAGAAGTCAAATGAAACAGAGTTGAAATGTAGATTTCATTTCCCTTTTGATATTTGTCCTAAGACAAAATTAGAATTTGAAAAAATTCATACTTCAGGTGATAATGAGCATTATCGAGCTAAGATTGTGACTAAACGAAATGACTCTAGATTAAATAACCACCAACAACTTCAGCTCCAAGGATGGAGAGCTAACTGTGATATTCAAGTTGTTATTGATCACTATGCTTGTGTTGAATATCTCACAAAATATGCAGCTAAAGGTGAACCAAGATCACCTATATTGAAACAGGCATTCAATTCTATTGTGCAAAATGTCGACAGTAATACTGACCCTCGTAGAGTTATTAAGAAGGTAGTTATGAAATCTCTTGGTGAAAGAGATTATGCAGCTCAAGAGACCATATTGTCTTTAAAACTCCACAGCTCATCCTTTAAAGTGATGTCAGTTAGTCTAAATGGTTCACGTAGAGTGCGTGATAGTGCAAGTATTGATGAGGGTGAATCGTGCACCGATTATTCACTTCTTGATGTGTATGCTAATCGTGAACAATATGAGAGTTCGCAAAATATAATAAATATGAACTTTGTTGAATTTGCTACAACATACAAAGTTGTTAACAATGAATTGACAAAATTGCCAGAGAATATTATACCACGAATATTTCCAACATATTCTCCTAATCCCAAAGGTCCAAATTTTGGCCTATATTGTAAATATCAACTTTTGAGGTATAAACCGTGGAGAACAACCCAAAATAATGCATGGGGTGACCAAGAACCAACTGACGAGGTTCTGATCAATTGTTGGCATGAATTTTTACAAACACCTTATGGGCAGTCTAATGTTCCAGACTGGTTTGATAAATTACAAGCTGTCATTCAAACTCAAGAATCAGAAGATGAACCTTCTGAAGAACAGGAGACAACTCGAGAAGAGTGGATGATATTATCAGACCTCAACACTCCTTTTGACAACTCTGAACAAACACCAGAGTCCACATATGACTGGCATCTTGACAGAGCCAATTATTCTCAACAACAAATCCAAGAAATGCCAACATGGATAAAAACAAACAAAGAGGAATACACTATTGATGAGCAATATGATGTTGTTGACATCAACAGTTTTAGTGAAATGCAAAAACTTGCTTATGATATTGTTAAGTTTCATTTTGATGATATATCATCTGAGAAAGAGCCATTATGTCTCATTATAAATGGTGTTGCAGGAACCGGTAAAAGTTACCTTATTAATGCTATTAGAAATCTTTTGCAAAGTAAATGTGCTGTTGTGCTACCACAGGTAAAGCAGCTTATAACATTAGAGGTGTAACTGTGCATTCTCTATTAAAGTTACCTATAGGATCAAGAGGTAAAAAAGACCTAACAGGACAAAGCTTGTGTAGGTTACAAGAGAGTGTTAATAACATTGGATACATCATTATTGATGAATACTCCATGTTTGGCCAAGTTACTTTTGGTTGGATAGACAAGCGTTGCAAACAAGCAACTGGTTATAATGACAAAGTTTTTGGAGGAAAATCATTGATTTTAACTGGTGAACCAGGTCAATTGCCACCAGTAGCAGATAAACCTCTTTACCATGCTAGACCATCAAACGCTGTTGGTGAACAAGGTCATCAAGCATATCATATGTTTGACAAAGTTGTTAAACTCACTGTAAATCAACGCGTGCAAGGTATGACATCTGAGCAAGTACAGTTCAGAGATTTGTTATTACGACTTCGCAAAGGCAACTCAACAGTTGATGACTGGAAGTTACTTCTGACACGTCAACCATCGAATGTCACTAATTTATGTGACTTTGAAGATTCTACTAGACTCTTTTATAGTAATGAACAAGTTGGTAATTACAACCATGAGCAGCTAACAAAACTTGAGCATCCAATTGCTCATATTAATGCACGCCATTCATCTGCATTGGCCAAAAAGATATCCTCAGATGATATGTCTGGGTTAGAACCCGTTGTGTTTCTAGCAAAAGGTGCTAGGGTCATGTTAACCATGAATTTGTGGTCAAGTGTTGGCCTCTGCAATGGGGCTACTGGAACAGTTGTTGATATTATCTATCAGAACAACCATCAACCACCTGACTTACCTATTGCGGTAATAGTAGAATTTGAAAACTATAGAGGACCTGTTTTTAATGAAAACCAACCATTGTGTATCCCAATATATCCAATCACTGTCACATCACAGACAGAAATAGGTTCCCATGAGAGACAGCAGTTACCTCTTAGGCTTGCTTGGGCTCTAACAATACACAAGAGCCAAGGACTTACGCTTCCAAAAGCATGGATAGATATTGGCAAATCTGAAAGAACTGCTGGAGTTTCCTATGTTGCTATTAGTAGAGTAAAATCACTTGCATCTTGTGTCATTGAACCAATGACGTATGAACGATTATCAAACTTGAAATCATCAGCTAACTTACAATATAGGCTTGAAGAAGAAAACAGGCTAGATCAGTTAGCACAGGCTACTAGCAGTGCATTTAGAACAACAAACTATTGAGGTTGAATAAGAGTGGGATTTCATATATGGGTCCCAGTTATATTTTGGTATGTAGTTTGACTATATACCCTTTTAAATAATGTAATTTATTATTTAATAACTAATTTACTCATTGTTATCACTGTATGTATGAAAATATTATGATTTGAAAGTTGAAATAATGGTAAGTATTTTGTTTGTTAATTAAACCCCTCCCCCTGCCCTACTTTTATTTTCATTCATTTATGTGCTACCATGTTTCTAAGTAAATATCTCATGCTGGCAATTATTTTTTCTATAGTTTTGCAATTCTGACGGATGTGAATGGTGCCATGTTAACTGCTGTATGAAACCAAATGGTTGTCAAGTCAAAATATAATATGGATATATTACATTGCATGAAAATGGATGGGAGCTTCTGGATTAACAGAAATGTATTTCTATTAAAACAAGAATGCTGATTTACAAGTTTGTATGGATACTGTATATTACATCTAATGCAATGGGATGGAATCTGATGGAATCTGAATTTTGCTGTACTTGTTTCCAATCTACCATATGGATGTCAGAAACATTGTATGCCAAGATATTACATACCTTTATATGTACAGTAACCTAACAAGCTATTGGACAATAATGATGGCCAACAATGGATACTACCTGTACATGCTAAATAAATACGAAATATTTATATATTGGACAAAAAACGAATAGTATAAGACTTGTTTACAAAATGGAAAATACAGTATGGACTATCATTACCTTGGAAAGAAAGAATATCAAAACTTGCAACAAACTGGTCATATCATGTTAAAAGACATATCGTGTATATTCCTCATTGTGTTCTTCTAGACGTTTTGACAAGTGAAGATTGTTTAAAACATTGGTACCAACAATCACAAGCATACATTTAAATATGGAAATCCGAACTACACTTTATAGTATATATAGTAATTATTGCATGTTGTAATTTCGATATTTCTTAAACAAAATAAATTCATACATACCCTGTGTATAAGGCAATTTAAGTAAATGAAGTTTATTGGTATAATCAACCCCCAGGACTTTGGTGTTGAGGCAGCACTTCCCTTGCGATAGTAACTTCTAGTATAATATACATTTATACTATAAGTCTATACTGACCCTTGCGAGATTGGGACGCCTGTGCCTGTGGTTTATACAACAAGACAATTAACTCCTATGACAAGAACAGTCACGTGACATAGACCAAGTACATAACAAGCGTTAAGTTTACATCGAATACGGTCGATACTAACATAAATACGGTCGATACTAACATAAAGTTATTGACTAACAGTGTGTGCCTCGTACTGTACGTGTGTAAAAAGGACATGAAGGCTTGAGCTGGCCTGCTTAGTACACCAGGGGCGGTGGAACAGGGGGGGGGCTAGGGGGGCTAAAGCCCCCCCAGAAGTAAAAGTGGGGGGGCTTAGCCCCCCCAGAAAATTTGAATTTTTGGAAAAAATTTTGATAATTAGGGAAAAATTTAGGTTATTTTTTCAAAATTTAGGTATAAGGGGACAAATTTGCAATATTTTGTTTAAAAAAAGTGTATTTCCGAAAAAATTTTTTTATATAAGTCCGAAAAAATTTTTTTCGTCCCTTTTTTTGTATATTGTACCCCTAAAGTGGTACACTATACAGACCTCCCCCCCCTCGTCGCCAAAAAAATTTAGCCCCCCCAGAACGACATCTGTTCCGCCGCCGCTGCAGTACACATGAGTTGCCTGCGGAAGAGGATATGGGTTTGAACGATGTATACTTTGTTTAGTGTGTTTTTCCCGTACTTATTCGCTTATATTTAGTTATTATTGATTGCCGCATACGTCAGTCCATAGTCAATCAAAGAGAAGATGGCTGTGAAATTCATCATTTATAGAATAACAATAATACATTCTTTTATTTAACTTTGCCAACTAGGGCAGGGACACCACAACAGCATATGCCAATTACAGTGGGCCCTTTTTACCTAACCCACCCTGTCAACTTTTCCTGTGGGACTAGGAAACCGGAGTACCCGGGAAAACCCACGACTTTCGGCAGAGCGTTGACTTTTTACTCTTTTCACATGAGGACTGGGTTCGAGTCGCGTTGAGAAAGTTCTCACTGAGGCCTGAACCTGCGGCCTCAGAGGTGAAAGGCAAGTACGCTAACCACTTGGCCACCGAAGCTCCATATATTCTAATCTTGTTGGGCGCCTCGCAAGTTGCAAACCCAAATAGAACACAATATCTCTCTTGAAGAATTTCAATACTGCACGTAGCTATAACTAACCATTATTGCAAGCTTGTGGGGGAGTACAGACATGCTGTCTGTATGAATTGAAAGGTTTTGCCGCCCTTTCTCTGAACAAAGAAAATTAAAAACAAAGTACTTCAGCCGTTATTACAAGCTTGTGGGAGAGTACAGACATTCTGTCTGCACATGTAGAAATTGAAAGGTTTTGCCGCCCTTTCTCTGAACAAAGAAAATTAAAAACAAAATACTTCAGGCGTTTATTATAAAAAAATAGTTAATTAATCAAGCCTTTTACAACGTAAGTACAGAAGATATAGGAAACTTTAGCCTGTATATTGTTAGTTTTAAACTCTTCTCCCTATAAAGGTCCAGTAAGGGCTATCTTTCATTGGTCGAGTGCGTTACCAGCTACACGAGGAAGCTTTAACTAAACCAACTTTATAAACCAAGAGCTCATGCTTGCTGCATGACTTTCTGCATAATGTTGGTGAAAAGAATCAACAACGTACAGCCAATTCAAAGAAGGTTGTCCTTTGAAAAACCTCAATTAAACTCTAAACCTTAAACCTTAAACTCTAAGCGCGTAAAGCTTAATGGGAGCACATGCAAGTTTCAAGCTTATAGTAGTTGAATATTGCAGCTATTTATGAATAAATTGTTCTCGTAACTGAGAACCATACCTCTAAGAAGTGGGCCCCATACTGCTTTCTAAACTGATTAAGCATAACTGTTCCCGTTATGCTTTGCACGCTTAGAATTTAAGATTTAAGGTTTAGAATTTAAGGTTTTTCAAAGGAAAACCTTTTTTGAATTAGCTGTATATGGTCTGAAATATTTCATCATTTTTAACCTTTGACGACACTATACTACCTTATATACTAGTATATCAGTACCAGACTATACTAATATTTTACTCCCCTTGCATAATGCCATAAATTTATTTAATTTACATATCTCGAGAACGAAAAAAGATAAGCTAGAAAAGTTGCCCAGTGAACTTATTTTACAGTTTTACATTGCTCTTTCTGCCTAAAACGCTGACTTGAATTTCGTTGCCACTGCAGTAAACTCGCCTGTTTTCACGGCCATGCCCATGGGGCAAATATCACAGAAGACAAGACTTTAGCCTGGTTCACATATGCCTGCGGTATGCCTGCGACTGTATCATTATGCCTCAACTTGCCGCCGAAATACCGGGAAAGTTGAACTCAAGTCATCTTTCCCGGCCTACCGCCGATGTAATTGAGGCACTGGAGGCAATCGGCGAACAAATATTCACATAATTCACGTTTTAAGCTACCACCGGCATCGTCGCCGGTACGTCGCAGGGGCGTTACATGCTCGAAGCTGAAAATGAGTAAGTACGTCTCGAATGACGATATACTGGAGGAACTTGATTAATTTTGTAAAATCTCGTTAAAGAGTTGTAGATATGGTTCCAAGAAGAATAGATTTAGTTTAGATTTTTAACTGTTAAATACATGTATGCATTATCATAGCATGAATATTTCTTCTCAGACTTATTCTGTATGATATGAAAAAGTAACGCAATTTTGAGAATGCGGAAATGGTGTCTCATATATAGAAGCTAGAATGTTTTATTAATAAATGCAACATTTCCGATCAAAATCACATTGGGATTTTTTCTCCCC
>CACRXK020004581.1:0-12624 GCA_902702795.2 Paramuricea clavata | reverse complement strand
GGGAGAATATTCATATCTTTGTCTTCTGCATTATTAACTTCTTTTGAAATCGATTGTTTTTATGATCTGTGAACACAAATCTACGAATATTCGCCCCCCAATTATCGAGCTGGCGGCGCCACTGTTGCCACGGGAGTTTGGGACAACTCAAAATGCTCTTACAAATCCGCTATTACTTCCGTTGGTGGATGGGGCATGGGGTCATCTACTACGAACCACACCTTGCATATCAAACTCTTCTAGTCCTTTTAAGTGAAACATTTTCTTATATTCGAGTTTTAATTTAATCTCGTTTGAGGTTCTGAGCGAAGTAAACAGTTATGAACAGCTAATTAATCTTGGTTAAATTTTGGCTTAGTTGTGTATAAATAACTAAACGACTGCTGTAACTTGATTGAGTAAATGAGGCGCGAGGCCGAGGTTTAATCGCAATGAATACGAAACAAAATACGCGCCAATTGAGCCATTAATATTACAATTGCCAAGGCCAAGCGCAATATCATACACGTTGTCAATAATTATGAACTCGTGTTTTCAAAATGGCCGACCATTGTGTGAATCTCGCGTGGGTTCCTCGTGCGGTCCGCCAGAAATAGTGATTTTTTATAAATAAAAAAATTCAATGAGGCACGAAAAATGGATGCGGGCGCTGATGATAAACCGGGATATTTTTTTATATGGCCCAAATTATATAGCACAAGGGACATATTGATGGATGTTATTAATAACAGTTGCATCCCTTCATTTGTGTTTTCATTCTCAAAAATCATTCCCAGAAATGTCTAAAATATTTTTTATTAAATATAAAATTAATATATAATGCATACAAATGTGCATCGCTTCCATCATTTCATTCTCGTGTATAGCCTGATTCCACGAGGCGGAATTTTTCGACCGAAACGAAATTTCTCTTTGTCTTTTTACAATTAGTTCTGCTCGAGAGCTCATGAAACAAAGTGAAGTTTCGATTCGGTCGAAAAATTTCGCCTAGTGGAAAACCGCCTTTAATTATTTACCGAATGATAATGTCAATCATCAGATTGCATTGGGTAAAATCCAGCAAAATTGTCTGACAACATACTAAAATAACAAAAGAGGGTCCATTGTCATTCAATAACAACTGGTTAATTGAACAGTTGAAACTGTAATCACAATAATAATAAAAAAAGAAATTTGAGAGAAATTTTTCATAATAATATCACGCTTTCAAAAAGGACCTCAAAAAATCAAAGAACGGTACTAACATATGCAACATAGACTAGGAATATAACTAACTTTAACTCAATCTGTTCCCAGGCTATTCCCTCTTTGCAGGAAAAAACCCTGGTTGGAACTGGCCATGTGTCACCGGAATTTCGCGGTGTAAATTGAAATTGTACTTAAGGAAAGGCGGCAGAGGAGTGTTTGTTGCGCTTAGAAAATTGCGACTTGTGGTATATAAAAATACTTGGAAATGCATATTTTAGATGATTTTAAAAACATACAATCCCGAAACCTTAACAAAGAAGAGCACTATTAGCTATCTTAACTTAACATCCCGGATACAAATTTAACTTTTCATCCCTTTTAGCTCTCTTCAACCTGTTCCTCCGTCTGATTCTATGCTATTTAAAATCATTATTTGTTTTCTTGCCAACTTATATAACACGGCATACAGTGCTAATTCTAAAATTTAAATAAAAATTTAATAAATTTAAATAATCTGGGTTAGGTTGAACCCAATTCTGGAGTAGGTTTCAAACTAGGGCCAAAGTTTGATTAGGCGCGTTAGGCTTGCTAACCAAGCTGGATAAGAGTGAACCTTTGGGACTGTGCGAAATCCAGTTGTCGGCCACAGCGAACACATTTATATGTCCTGCTGAGAGATACGTGCATGTATTTGACATTTGCAATAACTTGTACTCAAGTTAAAGGCCATGTAATGTTTTTATTTCAAGTAGGTGGAAGTGATGACCTGATCAATATATTAATATACTGGGAGAGAGAATTGAGTTGCCCCTAGAATTAATAGCCGAGCTGTTTTTACTTACTGTTCATTTAATTTAGCCTCAAGACAATGGAAACATCGTACCTGGTAAGGAATAGAAACCTTTTGAAAGGTGTTAAGCCATTCAAGAAAAGAATGCAAGAAGATGAGACACAAGATAAACCAGTTCAACAAGATGACCTCCTGAAGGATTTCATGTTAAAAATTGTTGATGCAGGTTTAGCTGAAGCTTATGAAATATACGGTGACTCTCCACCAGGCCCTTCTCCTCCAACAGAAAAACCCTCTAGTCAAACACTTCCAGATATTCATTATGACGTTATTATTGTTGGTGCTGGTATGGCTGGGCTTTCTGCAGCGTACGAGTTGAAGAGAGAAGGACTTTCTGTAAGAATATTGGAGCAGACAGAACGCTATGGTAGAAGAGTATACACTTATGACAGCAACAGTGACTGTGAGAATGATTGTCTCGCACCTGGCTTGTACGGCGAAGGTACGTAGATATGTTTAAAATTGGCGAGTTAGAAATAAATCTGTAAACCAGACTATGCAACCAAAATTCGTTGGGATAAAATTGGAAGATTTGAAATATACATATGCGTATTTCATTGCTAAATCATCGAATAATGTTAAAACCACAACAAATCTGTAGTGTGATTGAATACGCCGAAAAACAACTCGAGGAACAATTAGTTTCATGACCTCTTTTACGAACACGTCCAGTAGGAGGGGGCATTAAGGAAAAGAGACCTCACTAGGCGCTGATGAACAATGAAAGTGAAGATCAGTATGGGAATCTGGGTGTCCTCTCTCAAAAATGTTCGTGTTGTTGAATCTCTGGGGCTTGATTTCCTACATTTTGGAAGTATTTCGAATGATAATCAGTAATATAGAAAATGACATTGTATGGGGAGGGGAGCCTGAAAAGTACCAATGCAGTAGGCCTACCCATAGGCGTACGGGGCTGATGCTTTTCGGGGGCAGTTGAATGTTTGCCCGATTTTTTATGGAGAATAGGCAATAACTATTATAGACTTTTTTATCTTGTCAAAAAAGTATATTCCCTGTAAGAGCATACTAAAATTAGTAAAATTGCAAAGCTTGGTTGCGAAATGTTGTAAAATGGGGAAAATATAGCCTTGCAAAGTTCGCAAATTTTTTATACTTTTGTTACCAATAATAATTTTCGGCAAAATAACAGTTTCATCGCTAAATCGTTTTCGTAATCAGCGAAAATATTCGAGTGGCTCGGATTAAAAAGTAATAGTTATACTAAAAAAATCGATAAATTTATCAGAATATGACCGAAAAATTTAAGAAATTACGGTACATGAATTGAAAAGTTAGTGAACAATGGTATGTTGTTTGAACTAGGCTAACAACAATTTCAGGTGTGGGATGATGAGTTTGAAAATCCATCAGAAACTTGATCATACTTATACTGTACATATTTTAGCAATACATCATAATTAATATTGTCCTTGGGTTATGTTTTCCCGACCACGTACTGTATCAGGACCTTTTTTAACTATATAACTGCCCAGTCCACATGGTGGCTCCCTCACTCAACCATTTTGCCCCCCCCCCCACCCACCCACCCCCGGCTCAAATTTCCTTATTGCAAGCAACATATTGGAAGAAATTAAAAATAGGATTTAGAAGGAAGTTTGATATTCTAGTAGTGAACAAAATGGTGGAAAGGTATTTAAACACAAATGAAATTGCCCACAAATTGCCCTGAGGAACTTAAAGCAAAAGAACTGAAAGAAAATACGAACAAAAGCACCAGATTTTGGCTGATATGATGTTGACATTGAGAATTATCCAATTTTGTCATGATAAATAAAGAAGTAAGGCTCGTCCAATTTTGACAAAATTTCCAAACATCACTAGTACTATTAATCCCTAATTGTACTCGCCATCGCATGGTTGCCTATACTTATATCAGTGAAAAATGCATGACACAAATGGGTAGAGAATATATTCGTAACTTGTTTTCACTGATGCAGCGGTTAAACCTTCTTTTAAATGGGAAAACATTTATTTTACAATATCTGTTTAAGGTGTAATATTTTCGCTCTTATATGTGGCCGAATACATGAACATTTAAATAAAATATAGTTTTCTCGACGTACGTAAGTTTTATACATGTCAAATAACTTTCCAACTTTCAGTCGCATTTCTCTCAAAATATTGTCAAATCTGGTGTACATCGTGCTTAGTATGAAGTCTTTAGGGCTTGATGCAATTCATTTTCGTATTCTGACTATCGTTAGGCTACGTTTTTCAAACTTTTTGGGCAGATTTTTTCGTTAAAAAATTGTTTCACTCCTTGGTTTTTGCCGCGAAACCAGAGCGGGCAGTTGCATTTTACAG
The DNA here is from genome assembly GCA_902702795.2 of Paramuricea clavata. Lineage (NCBI taxonomy): Eukaryota > Metazoa > Cnidaria > Anthozoa > Malacalcyonacea > Plexauridae > Paramuricea > Paramuricea clavata. The sequence continues at coordinate 8,261 of CACRXK020004581.1, read as the reverse complement.
CGAGCCCGGATGCAAAAACCGGCCCGCTCTGAAAGGCCCCTCAGCCAATCAGATTGCTTCATTCTGACTGATAAAAAATACAAACTATTATAAACTGGCCGTTGAGAAAGATCGTGACTCTTTTTTTACGACCATTACGACCATATGGAAACCAGGCTCCAAAATTTAGCAGTAAAATCATATCTATATTGAATAAATTATGCGCCCGCAAATTGCCCAGTCTTGCTTATATGACATCATCGCATATCATAATGACGTCATTGCTTACCATCGCTCACCCTGCATCACCTCATTATTTTTATGCTAATCATGATGCGGCGCCCATTTTATGCTAATGTCGGCCTCTTTGCATTTTCGTCATGTTCTAGCGATTTCAAAGATGTATAAATAGTGGTGTTTTATCAGAAAGCCCAAATTTGTTGTGACCACGAAAATATAAAATTCCGGTTTCGCTACGCATAAGATTATTATAATTTAATTCCCCATTATACAACATTCAAAATCGACATGTATTTCGACTGCTAGGACAATATATAAAAAAATTTTAGTTACAAGAATGAGTAACATACCAAAATATATTCAAAGTCGTCTGAAATTTCAATAATACGAACAAATTTATTATAGTAAGGTCACAGACCTTGTTAAATATACAGGCTGCATGGTGTCAACTAAGAGTGTCTTTTCATAGTACTGTGTATTGTTATAGTACGATTCCAATATAAATGTATTTTTATTCGAATAATTCTTTTTTATTTAGCTGGAGCAATGCGACTTCCTGGCAATGTTAATGATGACACTGATAGACCTCATTTTCTGACCAGTGCTTATATTAACAAATTTGAAGGCCTTAAAATCCAAATGTTTCCAAACTCCGACCCTAATGGAATAACGAATATTTATGGCTTGAAGGAGAAAACCAGTGGTATGTATGTTTTTCAAACCTATTTTGGGCTGCCTTGTGCTAACTGCTCGCAGTGGCGCCGCCAGCTCGATAATTGGGGGGGGGCGAATATTCATATCTTCGTGTTCTGCATTATTAACTTCTTTTGAAATCGACTGTTTTTATGGTCCGGCTGTGAAAACAGATATATGGATATTCGCCCCTCCCCCAATTATCGAGCTGGTGACGTCACTGACTGCTCGTGATTTATTTCTCGACAAAACCTAATACATGTCATTTGCATAAAAATCTCAGAATGATGAAAAAATCTAAATAAAATAACCAAACGATCCCTACAAATCCCAAAATCTAAGCAAAAATAAATAATTCCTTCCAACCTTCCAAAAAGTAAAAACATCTCAAGTATTCCTATAAATCCCGAGAAATCGAGCTAGAATTTTAAAAATAATCCAAAAATTCCTGTTGCTCGTACAATTAAAAATTAGGAATACAGTTTGTTACGATGAAAATTTTACCAATCTTTCGCCATGCAAGCTCAGCGTTTAATTCTTGCAAACATTTTGAACCATTCACTAACCCATGTTATACCATGAGGCAATCATTACTCCAACTGGCAACGGAATTTCGGATACTCGGCGCCGGCGATAGGCCCATTATCTAAAAATTAATAATAAAAATTTGTGAGCATTTCCCACATTCCTTTCTACCGACACGTTCTTTACAAAACCTACCCTTGGGGGATGAAATGGGATGAAAATATCGACAGTAAACCGTGGGCCATAACCACAATTTCTCTGCCACGACTTGTTATATAACACGGCTATGTTTCAGTCTGTCAGAAATTGCAATGTACAGTGTAAGTTGCAACGAATTTTGCCTCGTGTAACATAGCCTTTATCCTCAAATTTATTTCTTCGTCACATAATTTCCTATAGTCAGTAATATTAAGTAAAACTTTAAGTCTTTTCCTTACATATGCTGTACAGATTGGGGAGGGATACATTTTGACACCGTGTGGCCTAATTGGAAAGATGGTATTAAGGAAGATATGAAAGGCGAGATTGATAATATTGGTATGTACAAACTAAACCTAAGGAGCTTGACATTATTAATCAAATAATAAGATTTACACTTACTAGTATGAAATGGGACTAGGATAAGCGCTCTTACCTTTAAGGCTAAGTTATGGCTGTCAATGCATGCAGGTTCAGGCTAGTTTATTTTCTTAGGTCGGGTAACTTCCAGGTGACTTGTTACCATGAACCCATCTAAATGTACGAGCATGGTTATTTCGTGGAAAAAGATAGAGCCTTACCATTCACCTCTTGTTTTTGAAAGTTGCGAATTGAAAGCTACTGTCACTTAGGACTTACATTGTACTCTGCAATGTCTGGGAAAACACATATCTTTGGCATTTATGAAAAAGCAAGTATAAACGACTTAGTGTTTTGAAATCCTTTATTATGTTTAAAATTAATCGTTCGACTTTAATATCTTTGTATAAAAGTTTAATTAGACCAATAATGGAATAATCATGTTGATGTAATTTGGTACAATTGCAGCGTAGGTGAAACTCAGTTGTTAGAGAGTGTTCAATATGAATCTACCACAGTTATTACTGGTGTTGTTAAAGGCACGAGTGCTAGGTTGTTGAGGATTGACCTTGCATTGGAGCAACAGTATGAAGCGACAGCTTCATAAACTTGCACTTTTTTACAAGATTGCTGACATGCTATACTCCCATCTACTTAACTGAATTATTATTACCGAGGATGCAAAGAGAGATGGATCACAAATTTCTTTGAGATCTGGTGGCAACTTTTCACTTTTACGTTGTAGAACTGTTATAGATACTATGAATCTTTTGTTCCATCTACCACTGATTAAACTTTGGAATGATCTCTCTTTAGATATTCGTAACTCTCAATCAGTTTAATATTTAGAGCAAAGTTACGATTTCATTATTCTCCTTACGAATGCAATAAGTTATTTAATTATTCTGTTATACTAGAAGATTATACCTGTTTTGCACACTCGCATTAGGCTGGGTCACTGCGCCCTAAATGACTATCTTTTTAAGATTAATTATAAAACATCACCAATATGTAGTTGTGGTATAGATAACGAATCTGTAATGCATTATTTTTTTACATTATCCTTTATTATTTGCTGCTCAACGTGCTAGTCTTCTTGCCTCTGCTGTGCAGACGTATGGTGCTCGCTGGCTGCATAGTAACCATAAGAAAGGGTTGAATTTTTGTTGAATGGGATAAGTGGTTTCGATTATGATTCCAATCGTAATATTTTTCATGAAGTGCAGAATTTTACTTTGAATACAGGTCATCTTTCTGTGTTGCAGAGGTAGCACTATACTGCTTCTGTTGTCCTAGAATGTAATTTTGTTTGTTTGTTAGTGTTTATTGTAGATCTTTGCACACTCATAGCTACTTGGACTTGTCCACAAAGAAGGACTTTCGGAAAGTCTAATAGTTATACTGTATATTTACAGATTGTAAATATTTGGGTGTGAGTGCCCTTGATGAGCCCTTGTGCTCTTGGGGTAAACAATATTATTAAATATGTTTATATAAAAAAACACTTCCTTGCATGCTTCCATTTGATTATAACCTAAATGATAAAATGTACAAAAACATTACTACTAAATTATATATATTATCATTGGTCATTCCATAGGCTACTAGTATAGTTCATCTAGGTAGTTCTTCATGTTGCTTGCGCCAAGATGGGTAATCCTGAAGACGGCCGATATGTGTGGGAGCATGATCCTTCTGTATTGTACATCAAGGGAAATAATTTAATATTGGTCAATACCGCAAACTCAGCATGGTTGAATATTCATTTGTTTATGTATTAATTATATTTAGATAAATATTACGACAAAACAACATCCGTTGTAACCAATCAATTGATCAACCGCTTGAATGACGCATGTTATAACACTATGGATGAAGTAGCTGTATGGGATCACTGGATTGACATTTGGAGTCAATTCACATTGGAAAGCTTTCTAGAGAGCAATATTGACGTTATTAAGGCAAAGATCCCTGTGGAAGATCGAGATCACCTAGACTTGGTCACTCTTGCCAAACTTCTGCCCTGGTCTAACGATGCACTGCGAGGTTACTCTGTATCTACCTATACTGAACAACTTGATCAATCCTTGGTACAGTACCTTCGTGATCAGCTAGGACACTGGTGGTCAGATAACATGCATACTATGGTGGGCGGTATGCACAGTTTACCTAAAGCTTTCTTCTCTGATGGTGTATTGAGCGAGGAAGATGTTGATTTCCACAAACAAGTGTCTAAGATTTCTTACCATTGCGCACAGTGCCAGCCCAACCGTGATTATGTCGAAGTTACCTGCTATGCGTATGATACCGAGCCAGAGAGTAAATGTACAGCGCGGGTAAGTTTTATTCAAACGTGTTATTTAAATTTTTTAAAAAGGACTTCAGTAAGCATTAAGAGGCACCAGAATCAGTATTTTATTGTAGACGGTGAGCTTCAGAAATTCTTAAAATAATAGAAGAAAATCAATCAAATATCCGAATTTCTTTATGCCTCCAAATACAAGACAACCACCAATAAAGAAAAACTAACGTTTCTGTAATATATCATCATTCTGACAATGTCTGATTGGGCTGTGTCCACTGCACGATAGTTCTTAGGGAAACCATAGAAATAATAACTGCACATTTGCTTTGAGCCTTTAAATTAAAGAATTTAATATTTCAAAATCTATCCCCAAACTACAAATTAGACAGCAAGACAAAACGTTTTGACGATGTAGACATAAAGTTTTAGCTTTGTTTATACTTTGTAGTTTGCACTCGTACTCAAATTCAACATGGCGGATTTATAAGGGCATTTTTGTTTTCAATTGGACACCGGTCACGTGACCAAGCACGCATTCTGAATCTAATATTTCTATGGGGAAAACCTACACACCAGTGTGCGCGAAATGATTTTACCAATTTAGATTCTTTCAAGCAATTGGTGATCTTGTAAATGTTGTTAGATATATCTGATAACCTAGCAGATTCGCACGGTTTAAGCTAGTAAGATCACTGATAACAACGTCCAACAATGGACTATTTGCCTTATAGCAATGCCCGCTTTGCTTGTCGACTGGAGTCGTCACTTTGCAATTGAATAACATACAGTATGGCGACTGTAGGAGCGATCGATTTTGTTTTCAAGATGAAATGGCGGATGTTTGCGGACAACATTTATCCACAGAAAACCAACAAGAGAGCTCAGAACTACATGTTGTTGTAATTTAATTAATGAAGTGACGTGTATTAATGGCGAAGAAAATGCATTGGCAAGGAGATGACATGTGAACACGTTTCGCAGAACATTTCTTGCAAAAAACTAACCTCATGAACATAAAACAGGTTCGGACATATTTTTGTGAAAATTAAATTTTACTGACAGTTGTTTGTGCTGATTCTTTAGGTTTTTGATTCGATTAGTTGTAAAATGCCATTTTAAACTTTGTGAAAATGCCAACTTTGTCGTGACTTAAATGTTCGACGTTTTCATCCAGAGACTAAGCATCTCTTTGACCATATTTCTAAGCATGAATTTCTTCGATTTGAACAAATTGACTATAGTGAGAACAAGATAACAAGATAACAGTTAATATCATTGTGGTCAATTTACTCGATTCTGATTGGTTAGAAACCGTACCGATTAAACATTAAATCGGCATACGAGCCCGCACGATTTCATGGGCATGTATAAATTCTGTTTTTATAAATTTTTTGTCAACATTCAACAATGTTGAATTTGTTAGTGTTAGTTGAATTTTCTGACCTTGAAACTGACAATCTGTTAGCTTCGTTAGACGAAAATTAATTCTAACAGTGTCAACAAATAAATGAAACTGGGATTTCAAGTGTCGTCTTAGGAGAGCATTTTGCGCGAAACCTAGTAGTCGCAATACGTCTAGAACGTCAAAATATGGTTAAATACGTATCTATCTAGCCTGGTATGGGCGATTAACATATCACCAATGCATATCACACGGATTAAGTTCCACAGGGTTAGGGAACATGAGTTTTAGGAGCGACACTTTTCCTTGTGATGATTAATCATCTTTCGTCATGTTGGGCTAACCGATGGGAATTCGTCGATGACAGTCTGTCACAGAAAGCATCCCGCGCAATTGTGATAGTATACAACTCAAAGATTCAAGGATTTCAAGATTTTTTAATATTCAGTTACCGAAAATATTTTTACAAATAATATAAACACCCGCAAATAGCAATAGCTAATCTAGGCGGGGTGTTATAATAATAATTAGAAAATACATGCATGCAAAAACCCTCGCCTTACTGACAAAACATTATGTTTTCTGAATATGAAGAATTGAAAATAGTTGTCATGGTAACACGATAATTTTAAGAATAGTTTTGAAATTGAAAAATCCCAGCAAAATATCACTTTTAATAACAAAATTATCAATTTCCCAAACATATATATGCTAGGTATGTTATTATACGTAATATAAGCTTCAATTTAATGTAAAATTCAACCACAAACGCTTCGCAAAACGTTTTAAAATGTTCTTAAAACTAATCGGCCTACGGCTACGAATTATCGGTAAACATTGAGTTTGAAACAAACTGATTTCAAATTCACGCATGAACATAACTTTGCTTTCCTCTTTATTTAAATACTTTAAACAAAAGAAAGGGTAATTAATTTTAATAAAACTACACTGCAATTCTATGCTGTCTTTTTTCACTTATATACACAATGATATACCGGGTGGCGCAAAAAAAAGTATAACTGTTTGATTACATATAGCTCAAAGACCATAAGCAGTAGAACCCAAAATCGAGTTTCATTGCATCCAGCGATGTCTAACTTAAATTTTGGTATATTCGACAGGCATTTTCGTCCAAGATTGACTGAGATATGAGTGTTTAAACTTTTGTTAGCAAATTTGAAACGGTCACAAGTTAGCTAAAAACGGCCTATTAAACTGATTTTTAGCTAATTTGTGACCGTTTCAAAATTGTTAACAAAAGTTTAAACTCTTATATCTCAGTTAATCTTGGACGAATATGCCTGTCAAATATACCAAAATTTAAGTTAGATATCGCTGGATGCAATTAAACTCGATTTATGGCTCTACTGCTCATTGTTTCTGAGTTACAAGTAATCAAACAGTTGTACTTTTTTTTGCGCCACCCGGTAGTATCACTATAACTATCAGTTCGTTATTCGCAGTATCGCCCACCACTATCAGTTATATAAAACAAACAGTACATCAATATTTAAAACAAACTTACCTTCGTTAACGTTGGCGACTTTGCTCTATTCTCTTAGACGTTTTTAGACGTTTTTTGGCTCTCAGAAAGGTTTTGAAATTTACAAAATCTTGCAAAAATACAACTCGCACAATAAATGTTCGTTATTTCGCTGTCGTCAATGCAGTCATAGATTAAGTAAGAATTTCAATTAAGTAACAACTTTAATTAAGTATATACTTCATCTGTGATGCAGTCGTTATAATGCAAATTTCCAAGGGCGTCCCGGAAGGAAAAAATTAGGGGTAGTCTAGGACCTGTATATGAGTTTGTATGCGTTTCATTTACCACAGGTAATCTCAACTGTTTTAGGCTAAAATGACCATGGCGGTCAACATGGCATATGTGCCAAAACCTGAATCCTGGACGAAAGTCCTGAAAATGACCCCGCCCTGAAACGGCAGTGCCGACATAGCTGTAACTTCCCAAAAGCAAAAGCGACAGCCTTTCTGAAGTGCTTATAGTGTTTAGAAGGGTTGCTATTGGGTGGTTATTGGAAGGGAAAATTTGTGTAAGTATAATATTTTACAAGAAAATTACCATTCGTCACCCCAGGTAAATAAATAAATAATAATAATGAAAACTTTATTAACCCTCTGGGTGCCAAGGTTGGAAAAAATTTGATAAAAAATCTAACCAACAGGATTCTGAATACATTTGAGACCGCCTACCAGATTTTGGGGGCAGTTTTAATTTTTAACCTACATAACCTGGTTTTCCGAACTGTTGCTCAGGAGCAACATTGGCCTTTACAGTATAAAATAGAAATGAAAAAACTTAGAACATACAATATGCAAAATGTTTTGAATAACATAGTAACAATTGGATTTAATATGAATATATATTATATTATCTACCTCCTCCACAGGCGGTTCATTACATAGATGCGGGCAAGGAAATTTAGGGATTGCATGGCGCGCCGCAGGTGGGAAAAGTAATGCAGGTAACCGAATATATCTAAATTGATTTTTCCACATTATTTTTCCCTAAAACTCTCCTCCTGCGTCTAAATAATT
>CACRXK020004580.1:2894-31083 GCA_902702795.2 Paramuricea clavata | reverse complement strand
GCAGTCAATGACGTCAGAAGTTTCATATCCATTTATTTTAGAATCGTGCTTGCTTGAACTAAATCCATTTGAATCGCTCAACACATCACCTTCCAAGCGCGCTTGCCAGTGTGACCGCGCAAAACACAAAACCCAAGCATGCTTGAAATCTGACACGATTTGCTTGAAATTTCAAAGGCGCCGAAGCACGATCCAAACACACTACAGGGTATGTTTGAATCGTGCTAGAATGTGGATCTCAAGTGGATTAAATAATTCAGCCAATAAAATGTGGAGTTTTAGGAGGCAAATAGACAAGTAATTTCAACATGTCATTTTTAATTTGAATAGAGACAGAACCGCGGTAGATTCGAACTATTTTGCTTACACAACAACGCGCTAAGCAGTGAGTCGAATGAATAAACGGTATTTCTGTATGGAAACCTGAAGCAGAAACCAAATTCAAAATTTCAAAGTAATTTAGTTCTTGCCCGTGTAATTATATAATATACAATGTTAACATCCCTATTTAATACATATAATATGATAATGAATAACGATCGGGCAAGCAATTTGCGCCAGAACTAAGGACAAAGACACATTTCTCTATATGTTGTAAAGTCTAAACTTAGTTAGGCCTACGAAATCACAAGAATAATGTGTATTCGTTGCTTTTAATATAATGGACTTTAGATTATTAGATAGGTTTTTAATGTTTATCTGTCAACAACAGCAAGCAAGCAAACGTTGCTTTTTTGAGTGTGACCGCGACGTGCTTGGCTTACATTCTAGCATGAGCTTGGTATGTGTTCAAGCAAGCACGCTAATCCGGTGGTAATCTCCAAGCACAAGCGCTAGTGTGACCGCGACCTAACTTATCATAAAGAGAGTCTTCGGCATTGATTTATTAATAGAAAAGGCTCTCCTGACTTGATAAATAATTGTCTGGTGCCAGGCAGATTAAAATAATAAAACATTGCGCATAATGCATCTTAGTGGGTTCACAGAAGACATGCATTAGCTCATTATCCGACTATCAGTCTGCTAGTTCGGTTAACCCATTAATCTGCAAAGCTATCGTGTGCCATATATTAGATATATTGAAATAATATTGTAGGGTGCATTCGGGATGCATAGGAACGGTTAATAGGATTTAAACAATTATCTTTGTTCATTGCAGATACATTAAGCTTTTACCTTAAGATTAGTTAAATCCCCTTTGCACTCTTCAGCACAGTGCCAAAAGCGGTTTCGAACTGGTTGTACCCATTCTTTAAGAGCCTCACATCCACTTTTCTTTGCAGCCTAAAATGCATGTACAATCCCATATGAAATTGCAAAAAATACATTGATATAAAAAAAGGTTTCACCTTTGACAAGTGAATTGATTTGTAAAGCCTTAAAAGCAAGAGGAAAAGTATTGATGACGACATTATGAATGAAAGGGTTAAGATATATGGTTTCAATGATTTAAATCCCAACTTGAATTTCCATGATTTTTTGTATTACGATTTCAGCTTATATACATTGTTGAATGTTCTATTTATTATAGGACAAGATAATTAATTATATTGCTTGCACATTATGTATATGCAAGCCATATTAATTAATATTTGCCACACTTACTTTGGTAATCTTGGCTGTAAGTTTGACAGACTAATGAATGGTAGAAATTCTCTAACACTTCAGGCTTTTTATCTGAAATTGTTTTAAATAAAATAGTAGTGATGTTACTTTTTTATAATGTATATGTTGTGTATTTCTTGTCTGCCTAAAGCCACACATCCTTCATGTGAAAGCTGTTCAAAAAAACTTGATCAGTAGTCAGTACATGAAAATTGACATGTATGGGTGCATGAATATCTACATCATTTTGACATTTAAAATGATTTAATAAAAACATTAAACTTGAGGACTCAGTGTCGGCCGCAGTCTTCACATAAATAATCTTGCTTTTATGCATTATCAAGGCCCTTAATTATAATATGGAGAGTCAAAAAACACATTGTACCTTATCAAAATGCTAATAAGTTCTATTTTCTCTTTTAAATATGCTGTTGTCATAATGCATACAGTACAAGCAAGCTAAGATTAGTTATTATACTAGAAGTTACTATTGCAAGGAAAATGCTGCCTCACCCCCAAGGGATCAAAGGCAGCATGCACAATTCGCTGAATAAGGGGCTGTTTATATGATCCCGCTTTGCCAGCACGAGATATGAGGCAAGATGATTTTGAATTTTGATGTACTTAAATACGTCACAGTGCATGATTCAGCAAAAAACTACACTATTTTCTAGAGATTTTTCTTGAACCACACGATCTTCCCTACAACATTTGAGTTCTGCTAACAAGCATTTGAACTTTCATTTAGCCTAGTGACTGATATTTCAATACATCAAAATCATTGTTCCTTCCATCATGCAAACAGCCCCTAAGACGCCTGTTCAGGAGGTAGGAAAAGGGCAATTTGAATATCAAACATCTTGCACAAAGTCGAAGGGTGGCTAAAAGTAGTCTAATTCTACTTTCTTGGCATGTGCGGTTTTATATGAATATCTTCAATGCTTATAACTTCTTGCTTTTGTATAATTATAATACTGTCAGTGGTGAAGTTAGCCATAGCAACAGGTCATGCTATGCAAGTTTTTAATGATTTGCATTGTTCAAAATTATAGATGCAGGTTTATGAGGAGTCATAACTAAAATTTGTATCACCACAGGTATATTCTTCACTTGAGCTGCAAATCAGATCAAATCATGAATTAATACCAACTTGAATACTTGCGATAGATGAACCAGGCGGGAATCGTAATCTTAAGATAAATATTAATGCCCAGCAGAAAATACGTAAAAGAGCCATTACAAAAATATAGTTTAAAATATTTATTAGAAAGCTAACGTTTCGTCTTTAACTTAAGACATCTTCAGAGCAATGACATACAAAGCGGAAAACACAGAAATATGAATAAATTACAACTATTTACAAGATATTATATTACAAAAGTAGAAAGAGGAGTGGATCAGAGTAGAAGTAGAGGGACCTGCCTTGTAAGTTGAGAGGGGGTTTGAGTTTGTTAATGAGTTAATGAGAAGACTTTCTCGAATGAGGAGTTTGTCTGGAGAAGAGCAACAAGAAATAATCTTAAAGTCATTAAGAGAAGCGGAGTGACCAGTGCTATCGAGATGGGAAAGGATACTAGACATGGTCGGATTACTGCTTTTACTGCCTGTTATAGGAGAAACACCCAAGTGTTCAGATACTCGTGTGTGCAAGTGACGGACCGTTTGGCCCAAATACGTTGCGGAACAGCAACGACACGTGAAAGAACACACAACACAAGATCTTAAAGCCTTAGGAATTTTGTCCTTAAAGGTGAAGAGTTGGGACAAACGTAAAGTTGGACGAAAAACGAATCTAATATTAAGATGAGGAAAGGCTGAGGAACAAAGACGGGAGATTTGGGTGCGAATTTGAAGAGAGTTAGCGCCAGTATATGGAAGGGAAAAATATAGGACTTTCTTAGGAGCAGAATGAACAGCTGGTTTGGGTTGAGACACATTTTCTAAAAATGTTCGTACGCAGCGATCAAAAAGACGAGTTGGATAACAATTCTTATTAAGAATCTGGCGGTATAGTTCTAACTGAGCGTGAAAGTTCTCATAATTGGAGCAAAGACTAAAGAAACGATGTATAAGAGAAGAAACTAAGCTCCGTTTATATTGAAAAGGAATAAAGCTACGGAAGTTGGTAAACAGACCTGTGAAGGTGGGCTTTCGATAGACGGAAGTTTCGAAAACACCATTCTTACGAGAAATGCTGATATCAAGAAAGGGAAGTGTGGAACTAGATTCAACTTCACTGGTGAATTTAATATTAGGGTGTTGGCGATTTAAATAAGAGAGAAATTGAGGTATATGATCAGCAGACTGGAAAATCAGGAAGCAGTCGTCAACATAGCGTTGTCATCAAGAAGCAGTCATCAACATAGTGATTCAAAACATACAGTTTTTATAAATTGTGTGTTAATTATTATTATATAATGCACTCCTTATTCAGAATAATTTTTATTCAATGACTATTGTAACTGAGACATGCACATTTAGCTGGGATATGCCTAGGTATTTATAAGCATATAAAGAATTGAGGATTGAGTAGATGCCAAGCTACAATATATTATTTAATTTTGATACAAAAAACACTGCCACTGGAATCTAGCAATCTGTCATATACACATCTATTAACTATTTGGCATTATAGTTACAATAAACATAATTTAATGTAAAGACTGAGTCAAATGTAAGCCTTAAACTAATTAAACTAATGTTTATATCATCGTTTTAAATATTGTCGCGGCAAATTCAAATTTTAAGCCCGAACATCAAGCACGTGCATTCTCAAAATTCACGAATGAAGATTGAAGTAGAAAATATTTCTTTCAAAATTGCTCTATTATACATAAAACATAACAAGATTCTTAGCTGGATATTACTCAGTCATCCCTGATGTTTCATCTTCGCTTATTAAGGCTTCATCGGCTCGAAATATCGAGCGAAATATTGTAACTTATACTTCGAAATTGTCGCGGCAAATTCAAATTATAAGCCGAAACATCAAAGGTCATCAAACACGTGCATTCTCAAAATTCACGAATGAAGATAGCAAATATTTCCTTTCAAAATTGCTCTATTATACATAAAACATAACAAGATTCTTACCTGGATATCACTCAATCATCCCTGATGTTTCATCTTCGCTTATTAAAGCTTCATCGGCTCAAAATATCGAGCGAAATATTGTAACTTCGAAATCACGAACTGATTATAATAAATATGACGGGGTGTAAATTCAGTGCTTCCACTTCCACTTCCAAAAAAAGAGTTTCCTTCCCAACTGCTCAAAATTTCTTTATTTTTGACAAAAATTCCTTCCACTAAAGAAGATGAATTTTACCTAGTTTAAAACTGATATTACAATAATTTATCCTGAATCACGGTGTGTTTCTCGGGCGAGAAACACCATGAACGATGCAATTATAAATTATAAATTAATGATAAAAAACTTTAACAGGAGGCTTGAGGTCATGCCTCAGACATTTTTCACATTTTCCATTCCCCAGGAGTAGGATTTGGATTTTCGACATTTCCTGACGCGAATTTGCTTGGGAATTGCTATGATCTTAGGATTTATTAGAAATAACGTAATATCCTTATTTCCTTGCTGAAAACAAAATTCCTTGCCGTTTCCTGGTAAATCTTATTTCTTTTTGCAAAGAAATTTCCTTGCAAGTGGAAGCACTGTATGGGATGACCAGTGGGAATGTCGCTGTACGCAATAGTTGAAGCCTCCCCTTTTCTCACCCTCCGCCCCTCCCCTCACCCCCCTTCCATTATTAATGATTGGTCCTTTATCTGTGTAAATGTAAAATACGGTTCTATTTTATTTCATTTTGCTAAGTAGGAAAATTCAGTATGTTTTAATTTAAATAGACTATTTTATACATATCTGCAAATTGTAATCCTGAATTCCTGTAAATGTAAAATAGGATTAAAATAGTGTATTTTATTATATTTTGCAAATTAGGGAAAGTAAATAGGTTTAAAATAGTATATTTTATCCCTATTTGAAAGATGTGCCATTTTTAAAAATGTGAAATAGGTTTAAAATAGTCTAATTTACTCTGTTTTGCGTATTCTTAAAAATAAATAGCTTTAAAATACTATATTTTATATCTATTTTAATTTATGTAATTTTCTGCACGTGCAAAATATGTTTAAAATAGTCTATTTTATTGTTATTTTGCTAACTATGAAAGAAAGATAGGATTAAAATAGTATATTTTATTCCTGTTTGAAATTTGTGCATTTAACTTGCAATGTAACTTAACTAACAATGTAACAGTCTATTTTATTTTATGAGTTTAAAAATAGTAAATTTTATATCTATTTTAATTTCTAACTGCTTTTTAGTGAAGTAAAATAGAATTTAAATAGGGTATTTTAAACCTATTTTTTCCCTGAAGCTCCAGAAAATAGTATTAAAATATGCGATTTTATTTAAAAATTTTAAATATGCGATTTTATTTATAAAATAAAACATTAATAAAATATGGTTCTTTCTTTTGGTGAAATATTATGATAGAATTAAAATAGGGTTGCCTCTGAATAAAATAGCATAAAAATAGGGGTGATAGTAATAAAATAGTTTTAAAATAGCAATATAATATTCTTACTTTCGCAAGGGTTAGCTTTATTATAAACCAAAAACTTCAGTATATTTACCTGCTGGTGTTTTCATGAAATCCTGATTCCTACCCCATCGCCTGCAACGTTCATGCAGTTCGTCCATGCTTTGATGGAGCAGGATTTCAGCGAACTCCCTATTTGAAAGCCCCCGTATTCCAAGACTTTCTTTTCTTTTCATCCAAAGGGCGTAAGTTGAATTTGTTAATGAAATTCTTTTTGGTACACCCACACTTCTTGGTCTTCGACGTCGAACGGGCAATGCAGAAGCCATGATATTATTAAACCATCTACTTCATACTCGACTTTATACAATGATAAAACTTTCTATAATGATTGGTTAATTAAGATAAATACACACGCAAAAATATTAATCAATGATCTATTAACATATTTCAGCTATAGAAAATATGACATCGTCTAAGAATAATGCAGATTAATAAGGATACGTTTCGGATATCAATATTTCGTGAATAATGTTGAAAATGCGTAAACTAGATCACCTTTTTGAAGAGATGATGCTCTTTACAAATCGAAATTTGCATATTATATATACAGCGACAATCAAACAGTCGAAAATTGGTCAGAAAAGTGACGTCACCACTGTTGCTATGGCAACAATGACGATTCAAGATGGCCGATATTTTGGCTTTGAACGCATTTTACTTTAAAAAAAGGTCGGTTACCCCCATTTTTTATATCAGAAAACATTTTCTTATAGAGCAATGCACTATCTGACCAATTTTAAAAAAATTCTGTAATGCAAAAAAAATTATTTCGAAAAACCATGTTTATAAAAATTGGTCAGATAGTGTATTGTACTATAAGAAAATGGTTTCTGAAATAAAAAATGGGGGTAACCGACCTTTTTTTAAAGTAAAATGCGTTCAAAGCCAAAATATCGGCCATCTTGAATCGTCATTGTTGCCATAGCAACAGTGGTGACGTCACTTTTCTGACCAATTTTCGACTGTTTGATTGTCGCTGTATATATAATATACAAATTTCGATTTGTAAAGAGCATCATCTCTTCAAGTGATCTAGTTTACGCATTTTCAACATTTCTATAAACTGTAGCGAGCCACCTTAAGCATAATCTAGAGAGATTTGCTGAAAATGTCACCAACAGACTGGAGGTACTCAATGAGGAATAATAAACATTAAAGAGAACAAGGTTTATTCGATTGTACAGTAAATTTGGAGGACGTGGTTAATGATTTAAAGAATGAAAAAGCTAATCTAATCAAAGAAAACACCGTCTTAATTAAGAGAGGCAAATGAAATCCTAAGTCATGGTATGGCGGATCTGAAATCGAAGATGTAAGAACTTAAAAGCGAAAAGCAAAGTTTAATTACAGTAGCAAAACTAACACTATACTTCAGGGCAAATATGCGCAGACAGACAAAAGAATACAAGACTTAGAAAGCGAAAAGGAAGACTTGTCAACTGCATTAAAAATCTTGCAACAAGATTTGGTGAATACTCAGCAAAACAAATGGACAACCGGAAAAACAAAACGAAACGAAACAAAACAAAACAAAACAAAACACAACAAAACAAAACAAAACAAAACACAACACAACACAACGAAACGAAACAAAACAAAACAAAACAAAACAAAACAGCGTCCAAGATACCAACCGAACCAGTTACAATTAATATAAGTAACCAGTATTCCATCTTTAATAATTAACCAGTATTCCATCCATAATTAAGTAAGCGTCCAATAGGAATAGCTGACACGAAAGTGTAACGAAGATGAAAAATATTTAATGAAGTTGAGACAAACAACAGCAAACAACGAATTCCAAACAAGCTTTGGAGTTTGCCAAACAACAATTATTGCAAACAACAATTGTCGTTTTGACAAAAAAAATTTCCAAACAAGCTTTGGAGTGTGCCGGACTTCCAGACCATCATATCTTGACAGACTATTGCCTCAAAAATTGAGGTTTCACACTAGTAATCACAAATTCTGATCAGTAATTTACAATACTATGGAATTAGAGCCACAGCAAAGGTTTGAACATTAGCTTACAAGCGGAAACAAATTACAAAATACAATCAAGTGAAATCAAACAAAATGACTATACAAACTGAGGCCACTACTTTATCTACTGTGTATAAATTAGATTCAAAACTGCAGTGACATAGTTTAATTCAGCAATATTGTTTACGGATGATACATGCAAGCATATATTTTAGTCACCCGTGCTTTGATTAAGACACTGAATAAAACTCTTCAACTTTGTTTGATATGCAAATCTGATCAGTATGACATTTGCATAATGAGATTTTTGAAGAACATGATTAATTTTGAAATTTGTTAAAATTATATTCCAATTAGCTAGAGATAGGGCCGCGGGGATGCCTAATGATTAAATAGTTTATGCACCCATAAGCACAATTTTAAATATTTGGTATCGTTGACCTACAAGTAATAATTGAAGCAAATGTACTTAAATTTCACAATAAAATGTTGCGCTAAAATGTTTCTGAAAATCATTTCAGAATGTAATAAAAAGTTTTAAAAAACCGACGACGTTTCGACGTTAACACACGTCATTATCAAGTAAATAAAATAAGAATTAGGAGTTCCATATACAGGGTGTATAAAAAAAAACGCAACCTCGGAATTTCCTAAGAAATCACTTTGCAATTCTTAAGCATAAAAGATTTTAGGCCCCTGGGAATTGAAATCGAATTGCTAATAGATCATATTACTGTTGTTGTGCATTAAATAAATGCATAATTTTTGCTTTATGCACTCGCGTGTGCAGTAATTTTGACAGTTGTGCTATTTTAAATTCCCAGGCGCCTAAAATCTTTTGTCTTTAAAACAATGTCGATTTCTTGGGAAATTCCGAGGTTGCGCTTTTTTTGATACACCCTGTATACTAAATTAAAACAATGTCATTAATAAAATTCAAAGTCAAACAAAGAGTTTTGCTCTAATTGAGTCGCTCTGGGTATTCAAACTAGGGGCAAGTTTCTTGATAAAGAGCATTTCATTAATGAGACAGTCAAATTTGCCTTGACACTTCCGCAAAACGCAAAATTGGCTTTCATCTAACAAGTTCTTATCTTCGTGACTGTCCGAAAGGTGCTTTCCAATCGCCGAAAATTTGTGTTCAGCAATGCGTTGATGAAGATGTCGGGTTGTATACCCAACATAGTCTGCATCACACAGACTACATTTGAATAAGTAAACAATGCATTGCTTATTAACAATCGATGGCTTCGTTTCCTTGAGTTTCATGTCTTGCTCAAGCTTTCGGCTTATGAAAACAGGCTGTATTGAAAGACCAATTTTATTGCTGAGATCACGCATTTGCTTCCGTACTGTATCTTCTGCTCTCTGCTCTTTCTATGGAAGACTAATTCTGATTGTAGCAGTCTCATTGACATGATTTAAATTTACTGTGTTTGTTGACAACTTGCTTGCAACACTTCGTATGGTCGAATTAATGAGTCCGATGGAATAGTCGAGCCGACAAAAGATTGAACGCAACCGGGCACATTCCTCGTTAAAGATTTCAATAGTAGATGAAATGACGTGAGCACGATATACCATTGTTTTCAACAAAGAGTGTTTATAGCGTTTGTCCGTATGGCTCTGAAAATGAAGGAGTAAACCAGTATTGGTGGGTTTTCGCTAGACTTGCGTTTGAATTGTTGTTCCTATCTTGATTATATCCATACCAATAAATGGAATTCTGCCATCGTCTGTACTTCCATGGTGAATACAATGCTAGGATGTAGGGCATTCAGGGTAGTAAGAAAATTGGAA
Source organism: Paramuricea clavata (assembly GCA_902702795.2). NCBI lineage: Eukaryota > Metazoa > Cnidaria > Anthozoa > Malacalcyonacea > Plexauridae > Paramuricea > Paramuricea clavata. Next base: position 21,070 of record CACRXK020004580.1, on the reverse strand, counting down.
TAAGGTATCATCAACAAATCTCCTGCAGAAAGATGGAATCTTGCCGTCACGTTCTAGCTTTTCTTCAAGATGACACATAAAAAACATTAACCATTAGGGGGCCCAAGGGGGATGCCATAGCAACTCCATCAGTCTGCTCATACAAATCATCATTAAACTGGAAAAGCTGGTTGGTTGTAGCTACTTCAAGAAGTTGTCTAAGTTCGTTTCTTGTCATATTAAGATGGTGCATCTGATTAAACCAATCGTTGCTGAAAGCTTTCTTGACCAAGATGTCAATCGTCTCTTTTAAGGGCACGTTGGTAAAGAGTGCTGTGACGTCATAAGACACCAATACATCATCTTCGTTCACATGTAAGTTACGAATTTCATCAGCAAAATTTAACGTGTCGGCGATGGTATACGCATTTGTAGCAAGCGGTTTCAACCTCTCATCAAGCCATTTGGCAAGTTTATAGTTGTAAGACCAATTTTATCAGCAACCGGATCTTACAACTATAAACTTGCCAAATGGCTTGATGAGAGGTTGAAATCGCTTGCTACAAATGCTTATACCATCGCCGACACGTTAAGTTTTGCTGATGAAATTCGTAATTTACATGTGAACGAAGATGATGTATTGGTGTCTTATGACGTCACAGCACTCTTTACCAACGTGCCCTTAAAAGAGACGATTGACATCTTGGTCAAGAAAGCTTTCAGCAACGATTGGTTTAATCAAACGCATCATCTTAATATGACAAGACACGAACTTAGACAACTTCTTGAAGTAGCTACAACCAACCAGCTTTTCCAGTTTAATGATGATTTGTATGAGCAGACTGATGGAGTTGCTATGGGATCCCCCTTGGGCCCCCTAATGGCTAATGTTTTTTTATGTGTCATCTTGAAGAAAAGCTAGAACGTGACGGCAAGATTCCATCTCTCTACAGGAGATTTGTTGATGATACCTTATCCAAAATGCCTAGTATCGAGGCTGCTTCCAATTTTCTTACTACCCTGAATGCCCTACATCCTAGCATTGTATTCACCATGGAAGTACAGACCGATGGCAGAATTCCATTCATTGGTATGGATATAATCAAGATAGGAACAACAATTCAAACGCAAGTCTACCGAAAACCCACCAATACTAGATTATTCCTTCATTTTCAGAGCCATACGGACAAACGCTATAAACACTCTTTGTTGAAAACAATGGTATATCGTGCTCACGTTATTTCATCTACTATTGAAATCTTTAACGAGGAATGTGCCCGGTTGCGTTCAATCTTTTGTCGGCTCGACTATTCCATCGGACTCATTAATTCGACCATACGAAGTGTTGCAAGTAAGTTGTCGACAAACACAGTAAATTTAAATCAAGTCAATGAGACTGCTACAATCAGAATTAGTCTTCCATATAAAGAGCAGAGAGCAGCAGATACAGTACGGAAGCAAATGCGTGATCTCAGCAATAAGATTGGTCTTTCAATACAGCCTGTTTCATAAGCCGAAAGCTTGAGCAGGACATGAAACTCAAGGAAACGAAGCCATCGATTGTTAATAAGCAATGCATTGTTTACTTATTCAAATGTAGTCTGTGTGATGCAGACTATGCATATATGTTGGGTATACAACCCGACATCTTCATCAACGCATTGCTGAACACAAATTTTCGGCGATTGGAAAGCACCTTTCGGACAGTCACGGAGATAAGAACTTGTTAGATGAAAGCCAATTTTGCGTTTTGCGGAAGTGTCAAGGGAAATTTGACTGTCTCATTAATGAAATGCGCTTTATCAAGAAACTTGCCCCTGGTTTGAATACCCAGAGCGACTCAATTAGAGCAAAACTCTTTTTTGACTTTGAATTTTATTAATGACATTGTTTTAATTTAGTATACAGGGTGTATAAATATACACATGCTGAACCGTAGTGCGTGAAATATTGATGGGGTGCATATATTAGAAAAAGGAGACCTTTAGAAATTGAAATAACGTTTAAACAAAAGATTGTCTGCTCCTGAGAACAATCTGCCATCCATACTGTACGTAGATCGCATGTTACGCACTCGTGGGCTTAGCAAAGTGCTCCAGGATTCAAATTATAACAATGGTTGATTTCTAAAGGTCTCCTTTTTCTAATATATGCACTCATCAATATTTCACGCACCACGGTTCAGCATATTGCAATTGAAAAGGTATTCAAATTTTAACAAGATGCTTGATTTCTAAAGGTCTCCTTTTTTTTTATACACCCTATATACAGGGTATCTCAAAAAAACCGCTACCCTTGGAAATTCACCATTGTTCTAATTTGAATGCCTGAGTGCTATCTTGAACTCATGAATGGAATTTTATGCTTGAGAAGTTATTGAAAAGTTTCTGGTTTTGTTCAGCATATGACTGATTGATTTAAACGCAACAAAAATACGTAAGTCAAACAAAACGTTGTTTTTCGTGCAGTTATACTTTTGTATGAACCTACTTTCAATTCCCAGGATAAACAATTTCGCTTTTCAAGGATATTTTAATTCCGAAGATCTTTAATATATGCATTCTGTGAAAATGTTTACGCATTCATGGCTTCAACAAGGTTCAGGCATTCAAATTAGAACAATGGTGAATTTCTAAGGGTAGCGGTTTTTTGAGACACCCTGTATAGAACTCTTAATTCTTATTTTATTTACTTGATAATGACGTGTGTTAACGTCGAAACGTCGTCGGTTTTTTAAAACTTTTTATTACATTCTGAAATGATTTTCAGAAACATTTTAGCGCAACATTTTATTGTGAAATCTACAACGAAATCATTACTTTAAATGTACTTAACACTTAAATATACTTAATCAGGCTCTGCTCTCAGCTAGGGTAACTCAACACATGTCAAAATTAAACACATAACATAGTCTTAAGGCCCTGTTACACGGTGCAATTTTATATGCAACTTGTCTCGCAATGGCGTTGCGAGACAAGTTGCACGAGACATTGCACCGTTTAACATGCCTTGCAATGGTCAAAATCTTTGCGAGACAAGTTGCATGAAGCATTGCACAGAATAGAAGTCGGTTCTACTTTTGGCAACGATTGCACTAATTATTTTTAGCATTGCAGCGTGTAACATGGCTTCGTGCAACTTGTCTCGCAATATTTATAGCTTATAATTCACTGTAAATCTGGGAGTGTTGCCACAACACCAAAATCGGTGTAAATTCTTGCCTCTGTGGGGACACCGAAAAGGTGTCAGTTAACACTGATTTTAGTGTTAGTTTACACCTCTTCAGTGTAAATAGTTGTGTCTGTATGAACACCCATTTGGTGTTAATTTGCACCATCCTAGGTTATTTGACGCTGCTTTGGTGTAAATCCGCTTGCCTCTGTGGGGACACCAATTTGGTGTTTATTTACGCTGATTTGGTGTTAATTTGCACCATCCTAGGTTATTTGACGCTGCTTTGGTGTAAATCCGCTTGCCTCTGTGGGGACACCAATTTGGTGTTTATTTACGCTGAGAGGGTAAACTTACACTATCCTAGGTTATTTAACGCTGCTTTGGTGTAAATCCGCTTGCCTCTGTGGGGACACCAATTTGGTGTTTGTTTACACTGAGAGAGTAAATTTACACTATCCTAGGTTACTTAACACTGCTTTGGTGTAAATCCGTTTGCCTCTGTGGGGACACCAATTTGGTGTTTATTTACACTGAGAGGGTAAACTTACACTGTCCTAGGTTATTTAACGCTGCTTTGGTGTAAATCCGCTTGCCTCTGTGGGGACACCAATTTGGTGTTTGTTTAAAGGTACACCTCGAAAGTAAACTTACACTTCCCAAGGTTTAAATATGCTTGCAGTGTAAAGCTTACTTTCTAGTGTTCAATGTAATGTAATTATATTATACCAATGTAGTAACAGTTAAAAATAAATTTATTACAAATTTAAACTATAATTATTTTTAGAGTTTAAAACTATAGTCTATATATACATGTTTTGATTCAATAGAATCATTTTAACAGTTTACATCAGTCACAGACTCATGCACAATCCAAATTAAAGTTCATGTTACCAGTACAGGTGATTTGAAAACCAATAGTCTTTGCTGAATGGCACTTTGACACAGTCAAAAATGAGGACACGTCACTATATAGCAGCGCACACAATCGACAAATGTTTTGCTGTAACTGTCCTTCGTTAAACATTAATGCATGGCCAACACGTTCCCTTGAAAAAATAATTATTTTGCATTACAGAATATTATGAAGAGTGCACTGCACCTTTTATGTGTTTATCAAACAACTTATAGATAAAACAAACTCAATCTAATAGTACTTTTGTTGGTGACGTATCAGAGTAAATATTTGAGATTCTAAAAAGGCAGAAAGTTTGGCTAAACTATCAATAGGTCACACTTTTTTAGGGGCATGCTACAATTTAACAGGGCGCATTGGCAGAGAGACTGGTTAAACAATTAACCAGAAGAGCATAAACTTTTCTGGCAGTAACATTTTCAGTCACAGTAAATAATAAACATAGTATATTAGACATTTTAAGTTTAATTGATTGTGAAGTTCTTTCCTATCATTTCAAATCAATATACTGTATTTTATTATAAAAAGTATAGTGCTTTATAGAGATTTGCACTGATAAAAGTGACAATCACACATGTGAGATTATTCATGATAATCTCACATGTGAAAATTATCACTTTTCAATTATCGCTTTTCTGTAAACATTATCGCTTTTCAAAAACTGTCCTTTATATAATAAACAGAAAAATACATGGGTGCTTGGAAATACCAGATTTATTTCTTGTGTTGAACATATCTCACTTGTTCACTGCGCTCACTCGTGAGATATCATGTTCAACACTCGAAATAAATCTGGTATTTCTGGCGCCCCCATGTAGTATTCTCTATATAAACAACATCACTTTATAGGCAGTCTATATCCCATTTTAAATATCCTACATATATTTTATAATCACTCTATATCCAGTATGTGGCCGGAGAACCTGGTAGGATATTTTCCAACTATTCAGCATATCTGGTCTTCAGCTGGATGGCAAAATGCTTTAAGCGGTGCATCCCTAATGTATATTAATTATTATTAAATAATTTCATTCTCTAGCTAATAATTTCATTCTAAAGCTATGATAAAAATTGTTCAAAATTCTAACTTCTTTTTAAGATGAGGCAATAGTGGGGTGTTTCTCCGGGGAATACATTTCTCCTGGTTTTTCAACCACAAATTTCCAACATTGATCAAGTTACAATAATATTCTGAATCACCAGATAAAACTTTTTGCAATCCAGCCAGATTTCAGCTATTACGTATAGTTGAAAGATATCCGGTCAAATACTGTTGATATAATATAAGGTTTAGACTTTCATTTTTAAAGATAAATAATTATTTTAATTGGTTATAAAGTGAGGGTGTTTATAATACTTTGACTTCAAAAGATATGTGAAATCATAGCAAAGAGCTTTTTAATTGGTTATAAAGTGAGGGTGTTTATGATACTTTGACTTCAAAAGATATGTGAAATCATAGCAAAGTGACTCTAAACAAGGGTATTGCCAAAGCCTTGCTCACAAATCTCAAAGGTCAAACCTGGTTTCTTCCAAAATACTGGATAGTAAGATTATTTTACTATCCACTATCTGCCGAGAGGGGGAATAGGGCCCTAACTTGAGATTGAGAGCCTAAAATTGAATAGGTCCTTTAAATTGGTTAGAGCATTCTTTAAATTGAGGGCCCCTTACAGTAGCTCCACATGCAATCTAGTTAAGGTCTAGTCATGAGGCCCCCAAAGAAGATTTGCCCCGGGCCCAACAAATTCTCTCGGCAGCCCTGAACCTGGATATGATATCCGGTACCGTACATAGCATTTCAAACCTTTGTCCAAGCACAGGTACATTCAGTAAGAATGCCATTTTATCTGTTCCGTACGGTAGTACATTTTCAGAGGGCAATGTAAACAGCTCTTATTTAACAATAAAGACAGTTGCTTTGAGCTGACCTGCCTGAAAAGTCTCAAGTAAACATGGATCATGAATTCTTCTTGGTAGTTGGCACAACACTACAATGAACTCCAGATGGTATCTGGTCTGCCTCAGTTCCATATAAACACACAACTTGACCAGGGCCGTAGCTAGACCAAAAATGCGGGGGGGGGGGCATATTCATATATTCGTGTTCTGCGCCTGATGGATTTCTTTTGAAAGTGATTGTTTTTACGGTATGTGAACATCACTCGTTTACTATTATACCATATTAGGGTCTGTATAGTACTCAGCATATTGGGATATTTTTTCAGGGCAATCAGGGGTACACCATAATTTTTGAGCTTGGAATTCCTCAGGTATAAATATGAGAAACATAATGTTTGTGATGTTACTCTGAGTATATATCCACACAGGGCAAGCTTTAAAAAATATGCCTGGCCATGTGGAGCTACTGCAAGGGGCCCTCAATTTAAAGAATGCTCTAACCAATTTAAAGGACCAATTTTAGGCTCTCAATCTAAAGTTAGGGCCCTATTCCCCCTCTCGGCAGATAGTGGATAGTATTTAAAATAATCTAACTATCCAGATATTTTTTCAGGGCAATCAGGGGTACACCATAATTTTTGAGCTTGGAATTGCTCAGGTATAAATATGAGAAACATAATGTTTGTGATGTTACTCTGACTATATATCCACACAGGGCAAGCTTAAAAAAATATGCCTGGCCATGGTGGGAATCGAACCTACGACCTTTGGAATACTAGCCCAGTGTAGGTGAGTACGACAACCTGAGTACATGACATCAACACAGAAAAAATTATGAGAAACATACATCCTGAATGTATTCAGGGAATTCAGCAACATGCATATTTAGGGTTGTCTGGAAACTATTGATAGCACAATATAAATATTAAAGACAAAGGAGAAATTATTCTCCTCTCATACAAAGCCATAGTCATAGAACTTGCTTTGGAGATTATATCAATATTTGCTAAATGAGTCAATATTGATACCGTCTCAGTCAATACGCTATAAACAATATTCATACCTTCTAGTTGTAGCCTGTAGTAAATATTCCAGTTTGTTGTCGTTTTATATATCATGATTTCGACAGTTTGACTTGCTTGAATAACATATTATGACAGCATTTATTGCTTGGAATTATAATCTGTAAATACAAAGCAAGATCACAAAGTTTTAATAACAATATATTGTTGAAACCAAACACAAAAATATACAATCGGCCATCGGCACGGCGGTTAAAAATATACATGAAATTATACAACAATTTATGGCACATATTTACACACGAAACTTCAGAATATTGACATAGTTGAACACTTACATTTAAAGTTGTTGTGTGGGTGTTCAAAAATTGGAGTATTTCTTCTTATCTTCTTCAATATATTAAGAAAACTTCGCCATATTCTCGGCCATATCAACAAGCGTTTATACTAATGCACCTATCAATGTTAACCCCGAGGGAGGGGGGGTCGGGCAAGGGGTGGGGATTTGACATTTTTACAAAAAAAAATGTCAAATGCCACTCCCTCGGGAGAAAATTCCTGGGCAAAATTCCCCACCCCCGGGATGAAATTGTATGCCTGAGGTATTTGGTTTCTGGTCCACTCTATATGTCAGGTGATAGGGAAATTACACAAATACATTTGACGGTATAATTTAAAAGTATAACAAATATAAAGAACGTTTCAAAATAACTTAAAATACTCATTAATAATTCATATACCTTGCGGTAAACATGTCAGCCATATTATGTCACATGAAGTGAGTTTATAATATCTGATAAAACACTAGCCTGTGTTCCAGTCCGCTACACCACGGTGTATTCTTATATTGTCAGTATTCTTATATAATTGTTCGCCCTAATTAGTATTCTTTTGTAGTCGTATTTTAAGTTGTGTGCCTCGCGTTTTATATCTGATAAAACACACTCGTACTCGTGTTTTAAATAGTACATAATGTGAACTTTTAACATATAAGTATAAATCGATATTAATATAATTATAAAATGGCTTATAAGTGTTTATTTCTTGTCCAGAAATCTCCATATTTCTTGTAAAAACAACGCGCAAGACAGCGAGCGATAAACTAGTGCCCAGTCTTCAGTTTGTTCCTGACCGGCTTCCACAGTCCCTTTTTACAGCGGGCTACTGGGGACGAGTCAGAGTTTGTTCTAAAATTGGCTCAGGTTTCTTCAGTATATCGTCTGAGATCAGTGTTAATCTGCCAAAAATCCCCACCCTCGGGCCACTTAGAAAAAAAGTGTCAGTCCAAATCCCGACCCATGGGACCACCTGATTGATCAAATCCCCACCCTTTGCCCGACCCCCGCCCCCTCGGGGTTAACATTGATAGGTGCATAAATTTCCAAACGATGCGCTCGAAGTGTGCCCGCTAAGCCTTCTGGGAGCCCATATATGGCACACGATTGAAAGCACTGATCTCAATCATGTGGACAATCCAGTGCAAATTAAACTGTAGTACGGCAACCCTCACACTGAAGCCCTGGGAACGAGGTTGGTAGTACGTTTTTTTACAGAAACTCTTAATTCTATCTTCAAAATTCTAGCTGTCTTATTTTGTAGAGGATAAACACCGAGAAGGAGGGATTTATGACATATTATGTACACCATAGCCAGCGGGGCAAATTTGGAGAGGGGGAGGGGGGTATAGCCTGGCCAAATTAAAGTGGAAGTAACAAGCAAGGGGCCACCAAAAAAAGATTAGACTGGGAAAACTTAATATATGGAGGTAACAGATTGCAATAAAAAATGAACAATGTGAGGTCTGCATGGCACACCTTACAAAACGCAGAAAATCCCAATAGTTTTACACCGTTTAAGTTTACACCGTTTAAAGGTAGTCTTATAAAATAGTTTTTACTTTACACTTTTACACCGACTTTTCAAAAAGCCCTAATGTGAAGGGCAAGCCGGTCAGTATATTTTGGTCCCCATACAAACTTTTACACTATTCGAATTCTGGTGTATGTTTACACCAATGGTTTACACCTTACACTATCCCCACCGGGCACACGACGTTGTTTCAACGTTGAAATTTGGTAGAAAAAAGATTGCGACGTCGACAACCTAATATCTACGTTGCTCTGACGTTGTTTTACAAACGTTGGTTCAACAGCAGCCAACAGACGTTGAATTAACGTTCATTCATGGTTAAATGTACGACGTCGATTTGTGAACCAATCTCAACGTTGTTTTAACGTGGATTCAACGTTGAATTATGGTTGACGAGATTGACAACCTAATTTCAACGTTGTTTCAACGTCGAAACAGTAACGTCGATCCAATTTGCATAGTCAACCCTTTTTCAACGTCTATCCAACGTCTGGAAGGTCATTTCCAACGTTGATTCAACGTTGGATAAACGTCATTTTGCCCGCTGGGTCATGGTGTCGTCTCATACACGAGAAGTAGATCGCTAAATTTGCACAGTTTGAGGGTAAGTTTACAGCAATAATAGCATAGTATAGGTGTTCGTTAATATTTCAGTTTCTACTTTACACCAGATCATTGTATCTTAAAATGGTCTTAGTGTAATTATACACCAGGTTCAGTGTAAATTTCCCCTAATAAGCATTCATATTTTTTACACCATACCGGTGTATATTTACACAATCAAGGTGTTATTTCATACACAAGATTTGGGTAAATTTACACCGTTTGAGGGTAAATTTACAGTATAAAAGGTGTCAACACTTCGGTTTCTACTTTACACTACATCAGTGTATCTTAACATGGTCTTGGTGTAATTATACACCAGGTTCAGTGTGGATTTACACTAAGTAAGCATTCATATTTTTTACACCATACCGGTGTATATTTACATTAATTATGGTGTTATCTCATACACAATCATTGGGTAAATTTACACTAGTTAAGGGTAAATTTACACCGCAATAATAATTAATACATTAGTTTCTACTTCACCGCAGCTCAGTGTATTTTAACGCATTCTAGGTGTAATAATACGGCAGGGAAAGTGTAAATTTACACTTCGCAAGTGTTGGCATATTTTACACCAAATAAGTGTATATTTACACCATCGCAAAGTGTAAATTAACAGGGAGAAGAGGTAAGGTTACACCGTTATAATGTAAATCTACACCGAATTAGGTGTAAATAGGATATTTTTTACTTTACACCTAGTAAGTGTTACCAAAACACTAAAATAATGTAAAGCTACACTGTGGAAGTGTAATGTTACACTCGAACAGTGTTTAATTCGGCGTTACACCTAATCAGTGTAATGTTACACTTTTTTGGTGTTGCCGCAACACCGCGAGATTTACAGTAGAGAGTTCCTACTGGCTCTCCCCAGTACACGCTTTATTTTAATTACTAGAAAATACATGCATGCAGAAACCCTCGCCTTGCTGACAAAACCATTGTATTTTCCGAACATGAAGTATCTAAAGTAGTTGTCATGGTAACACGATAATTTTTTAAGAATATTCTTACAAATGAAAAATCGCCTAAAAATATCACTTTTAATTACAAAATTATCAATTTCCCAGCATATATATGTTAGGTATGTTATTATACGTAATATAAGCCTCAATTAAAGGTAAAATTCAACCACAAACGCTTCGCAAAACGTTTTAAAGTGTTCTTTATAAAACTAAACTGCCTTTAATTAAATGGCTTTATCGATAAACTTTGAGTTTGCAATAAAATGATTTCAAATTCTCGCTTGCAAATAAGTTTGCTTCCTTTTTTATTTAAAAAATTCAATATAATAAAAAAGGGAATCAATATTAAAGATACACTGAAATTATATGCTGTCTTGTTTAGTTGTTTCATATACGCAAAGGCCGTCGGTTTTAAAGCTATTATAAAATCAATATTTAAAACAAACTACCTTCGTTAACGTCGGCTCCCTTCTTTTAGCCGATTCTTTCGCCCTTTCTTTCTTGAAATTGACAAAATCTTGCCAAAATGCGAGCAAAAATGAAATATATTTGCAAGAAACTTATCAATCATCAAATCAAGAAATGTTTGCTATTTCGCTGTCGTCATGCAGTCGTTATAATGCAAACTTTAAATTGGACCAATCAGTGTCCGCTATTAATGACAGTCCGCCATATTTTTGAGATCAGTGAGGATGACCACCCACGGTTGGTCACCCACGCCCGCGATAATTGATGAACTTTAGACTTCCCTAATGCTTTCGTTTCCCCGGGTGTAAATAGCCGGGGGGATTAGTACCCTCGCACTGCGCTTCGCGCCGTCGGCTCGGGGACAATTTGGCGCCAAATAGCGCCTCTCCCTAGTCTCTTCGCATGCCTCTGTCCCTTATCGTTGCGAGTTGCATGAAAATCATTGCAGCGTGTAACACCTCTTGCAATGCATCATCAAAATCTTTTTTTAAACATTGCGAGACAAGTTGCATGAAAAATTGCACCGTGTAACAGGGCCTTTAGTCTGCACATATTGTGATATAGAACAATTACAATTGCAATTTGCATGTTATGATGCTATCTGATATATAATACTCATTGTCCTGTGTCGATTTTATTGAGTCAATTTGTTTCCCATAAAAACAACATTTCAGCAATATGTATGCCAGAATCTAGTACTATCTTAGCAAAAGACCAAATTTGTGTCAAAACCCTGCACATATTCACGTATGTCATACAGTTAAAGACGTAAATCATAGGAAACAATCAAAGCATTAAAACTTGAATGATCAGTTGATCACATATTCCTAAATCATAGAGATAGCATGCATGTAAAATACAAAACAAGTGAAACTCCAAAAATCGATAACATTTTTATTTATCTACGTTTCGACTATATTTCAGTCATCATCAGGATAAACTAGCTAGGTTATATATCAAAAGCGATATTTATATGAAGAAATATGATACAATAATTAGGTTGATTATTAATGAATTAATTAAATATGATTAGTTCTTTAGAAGCTTTAAGTCCATGATTAAGTTCAGGTTTATGTCTTTGAATAGCTAGGGATTCTTGATATAGCAAAAGGGACCAATGGTTAGATTTATCAATTATTTTAGTGTTGTTGAAAACAAGTTCAGCCATTATACTGGTTTGATCAGACTTTGCGTCATCGTCGTGATATAGTTCTAAAAGGGCTTTAACGGCATGCATGTAGTATATGTAGAAACAAAGTATACTCCACCAAAAGACGCACGTGCATGGGATTTGCAAAGGCGAACATATTGAAATGATCGACAATAATTTCTAAACAAGTAAACTATATGTAGATGAAACCTAAAATAAGGGAGACGTTAAAATGCCATCTCGCCATGTAAGAAGAAACACAGGACATTGAAGGGTCGCGGTCGTGGAAAGGAACTGTGGGTGCAGGTTGCTGTCAAAGCAATTAGCTGATAAAAGATTGGAAAAGATGTTCTAATGTGTTCAGGAGGGCGTTCAATCTGACATCAACAGTCCTCAACATTGCTCTCTTCCACTGATTCGTCAAAAGCAGCATTTATATATAATTCAATAATAATTGATATGCAAATAAAGAAAAGTTTACACGTTACAAATTGCATTTATGTTAAGCATAGTAAGATTCGCAATAACATTTCGCCTTGCTTTACCGCGCATCTATTCGTTACATGATATTTTAATTAAAACTGTATGCAAATAATTCAGTGCTTACAACTGAATTCCAAAAATTCTGGGTGCTATATTTTACAACAGCTATTTAGAAATTAAAGACATCATGGAGACAAATAATTATCATATGGCCAACACGGCAAGAGGATCAGCATCCAACAAGAATCACCAATTTTGCGTAGGTTGAGTCACGATAATGATATTATAATGAGGCTTTACGTTCGCTTATGTGCTTCTATGCAGGTCAACTATTGGGAAAAAGCCTTAATGTAACTGCTACAAACCTAAAATCATGCACATTCAAGACAAGAAAACATTTGAAAGTTTAGGAAAGTATGGTTGTAAGTAACTACATGCAGCTGTAATTTCAACCGTTTTTCCTGTAATGAATTATGCTGAAAAACGTACTTGAGTACAATATTGCACCCAGAGTGACGCACAATAATTACTAGAGAAAAATTACTCAAGTTTATGAGCATATTTACGAATTTCTTGGGCAAAGTAAATTAACTTCAAAAAATCTTGACAAAATCTGGTGATAAATTTGATAATGCTACCCTCTAAATCTCCAAGTGTTTACTAACACCAAAAAGGGCGTAAATTCCTGCCTCTGTAGAAACACCAAAAGAAGTGTAAATTTACACATTCGCACGTGTATATTTACACCACAGGTGTAAATTTACACCAAGTTGGTGTAAATGATCTTGCCTCTGTATTTACACCAAAAGTGTATATTTACACTTGTGGTGTAAATATACACTTGCGAATGTGTAAATTTACACCAAGTTGGTGTAAATTATCTTGCCTCTGTATTTACACCAAAAAGGTGTAAATTTACACTCGTGGTGTAAATATACACTTGCGAATGTGTAAATTTACACCAAGTTGGTGTATATTATCTTGCCTCTGAATATACACTATAGATTTGTATTAGACTCTGGTTAACTATATATCTTTAGGGCGAACAGTTTGAAACTAATACTATTAGTATAAGCTAAAGTTTCCTAGTTATATTTAGTTTATAATAAAAGGTACTGAGTATTATTTTCTTTTTAATTTCCTCTGTTCAATTTAAATTTCCTTCGTTTCAATTTATTTTCTTCTTTCGTGGGCTGGTATAACATAATCTGAGTCTCGCTTTAGTAGTTCCTGATACGTGCCATCATCCGTTGCATTTCTGCCGCTCTTATCAAGCTCAGTATAACCAGGATTTTCCTGCGACATATTGAGTTCTTCATAGATTCTGTTTTGGCCAGGTGTTTCGTATTGTGGTTCTTCCAGAGCCGGTGCTGCGTATTCGTTATCCGCCTCATAACCACCATCGTTCGTCATCTCCTTTCCAAAGGTATCGGGTCGTTTATAAAGTTTAGCGCTCCCGGAAGCCTTGTGTGCATGTGATGAAACATCAACCTCTTCGTCATGAGATGTTCTGCCTTTAAAAGCAAAAGAAGATATCATAAAGTCTTGTTCAAACGAGAATGAGAGTTGATGAGAGCTGGCCAGCATAGGCGACAGAACGTAAGGGGGGCTATACGGAAAAAAGTGGGGAAAAGATTCTAAATTTTGAACTTTATATATAAGAATGTAAAGAATAAAATCAGGAAAGATGAAAGAAAACCGGTTCGTGTATTGAATATATCAAGCAGGGAATATATGAGGCCAGAAAAATCCCCCCCCCCTCTCCCCTTTCGGAGAAAAATATTATATGACAATTTATGGAAATTACTAATCAGCCCCCCCCCCTAACTTTCATCAAAATTTAATCAACGTTGATGAGAGGTAACAGGACGATGAGAGTTGGTGGTCAGACACGAGCGAGAGTTTCACCCTTTATTAGCGAGCTTAAGCGAGGGCGGTTTTGTTAACACGTATATCAGAATTGCCGAGGAGGGACTTGATTTAAATTACTTTATTGTCAGTTTGCAGCAATCTTCAACACATATGAGAAAATATTACTTAAAGTCTTTTTTTCTTGCTTACACAAATGCTATGGTGTAAAATTCCGTCGGGTGACATCCATGTTGACAAGAACGTCGCTTGCTTCAGCTCGCTAACATCTCTTACCAACTCTCATCCTCGCTCTACAGAACAACTATCAGGATAGGTTTCTTCTTAACCAAGAAATATTACAGTTCTTTTAAAATAACCAAATATTACGAAGGTTAGTGGAATTTTGAACTGACCTTCAGCTGATATGTTTTCATACACGTTTCCATCTGTGGCGTCGTCATCGTAAAGCTCTCGATTAACTCTCGCGATATTTTCGTATCCTGACTCCTGTTTTTCGATAAGAATGATCTACTTAGTGACGATTATGCAGGGTATGATTGCAATTTATCCGAGTCAGAAGTTCACGATATACGTGCTTGAGAACTAAGGTCTAAGAGTTTTTTTTTTTTATGAAAGAGTGCACGCGGAGAAACCCTCGAGGTTCAATTAAAATATAATATTACGTAACATATATTCGAAAGGTGGAAAGTGCTTTTCAAGCAATTTGATTGGTTGCTCAGCTTCGGATATCCTTGCTCTATTCACCTCCAGACAAAAAGGAATGGCTTCCGGTTTTCCTCCGATAACAGAAGAGCACATGCATTTTTTGTATTAAAAGAAGCTGCGGTTTCACCAAACACGAAGAAAGCCACAAAATTGTGGTTAATAGTGTGCAGATTCTTTTATCAAAGTTACAAATATTTCTAAAAAATCAAATTACTGCAAAAGCGTGTAAATACTGTTTCGTTTCCAGCTATTATGGGAACTGAAATGCAAATTGTTTTTGAAATATTTTCTTTGTTTTTTATTGTTGTATATACCGGGTGTGGCAAAAAAAGTACGACAGTTTGATTTACTAAAACTTAAAAAGTAAAAGAGCTATTACATTTAAATAAGTCACCGTATATTCCACGATGTTTAACTTAAATTTTGATATACGTCTTGTACCTTTTCATGCAATATTGACTAAGATAACTGTGTTTAAACTTAAGCAAACATTTTTGGAACCGCCGCGAATTAACTGAAAAGGCCCTATTAAAACCATTGAATAACCTTTACCATTTTCTTGCGATTATTGTTTCAATTAGTGGGTTGGTTTGACGAGGTCAGTTGTTCTGGGTCCAAACTTTGTTGAAAGAAATCTCGACACGAGAGAGTACCTCCAATTGATTGGAACAAGTCTATGTGCAATTCAAATAACTCCGGTTCTGAAGCACAATTTGAGAGAGCTTTGTGAAGCGATACAGCATGCCGCAACTTGAAACAGCAAATGATCCAAAATCAGTTTCGATTGTATGATTTCACGGGCAAGACGTTGCATTCGTACTGGGGGACATGCATTTACTGATGAATATAGACGATTGTTTTTGAACCACAAGGGCGAACGTACTGACAATAAAGTATAAATGCGTTTTAACACAAGTTATTGCATGTTGTATGTATTAATATTTAATAAGCAATTTTTAGTTAATTTCGTCAGTTCCAACAATGTTTACACCTGTTTAAATGCATGTATCTTTGTCAATATGGCATCGAAATGTGCATGCCATATATCAAAATTTAAGTTGGATATCGCTGAATGCCAATAAGCTTGTTTTAGTGTCACTGCTCTTTTAGTTTTGATTTTTCAGCAATTCAAACGGTCGTACTTTTTTTTGCCCCACCCGGTACTAAAACAATTATTCACCTCAGTGTCGGTGAATTGTGCAAGGACATTCATCTCAACGCTTCGCATTTCGGTGAATACCCTTGCAGTATTCACCTCTAATTTGGTGAATAATTTTTAATTATACTAGATAGCTCTATCAACTCTATTCTCTAAACTACTTTCTCTAGGTTGTTCGTCCAACATATTACTACAGGAGGAAACCTAAACTACAGCTATTTATATTGAATAACTCTTACTATCAGTTCAAAACAGTTTTTCTAGAGTCCCATATATAGCCATTCACTGCGTCACCAACACCATGGCCACAAACAATTTACCTCATCAGCTTGCAATGCTTTTGGTGGAGTTTCATTTGTCTCCAATGGATTATTGACAGGAGTTGATAGTTCTGAAGCCCACTTCCGTAGTTTGTATTTTACCAATAAGACGATAAGCACGATGGCAAGGAATATGCTAGCACCTACTGTTGTCACTGTAATAATGATTCTATTGGAATCACCCGTTATTCCCTTGACTAAACAAAAATAAATTTTAATACTTCTTTGCGTAGGATAAACTGAATCCAAATTGATTATGTGAATAAAAAGTATAAAAACGAAAGTTATTTAAGCCGCTTCATGATCGGTCTTGATCTTACTTAATGAATGTATTTGAAAACTAAGTATAGAGTTGTGGTTATAGTCCTCTTCTGTGCTTCGAGATTTTTCTCCGGCTACTCTGGTTTTCAAAAGTTAACCCGTTATCTTAACCTGGTCACCTTGGGTAGCCAGAGCCTCCCATACTGGCCATGTTTGAGGTGCTTTCTTCGACTGCAAGCAAGGATGATTAGCACTCCCGTCCCCCCCCCCCCTTCGGATCACCTCCGCATTTACTTTTCACTACACAGAACAGGCCATACCATACACACACTGCATAACTTCACCGTGCACTACTAAACAACAACTTACATAAACTCTGTCTGTATGCACCATAATTATACAACACAATACATCACGACAAAAAATTCACTTGCCTGCAGAGCAACATATAGTAGTTTGAGATGGTAAAATTGCAGGTGCTGTAGTGACTTTAAATGTTGTTGTCACCATTTTACTTCCTTTATTATCTACCGAAGTCGGTTTAGTCGTTAAAAGTTGATTTTCTAAAATCGCAAAAAATGTTATAACCTATACCGTGATAACAATGGATGAGCTAGGAATGTCCCCAGATTTCCTATTTTATTCTTTCAAAGATTGAACCTTGCTGCTACGGCCTACATAGCTATTAGGGAGCTTTAGATTTGGCTACGAGTACGACTACGAGTACGAGATTTGATCGCGTACGTGTGAGGAAATTACCGTCGTCGTTTTCGTTTCCATTTCCATTCAAATGTTGCTTTTATAGCAGTAAACTAACAATGAGAGAAAAAGCTTCATAAACTAAATCTCCTGCAGACGAAAATCCCCTACGAAACGTGAAAATAATTAAGTCATGACATTAAAAACAGGCCTGATATTTAGTACTAATATATTATTTGCGCCGGACAAACGCCATATAAATGCTACGAATTACTTTTTGGTAAACAAAAAAAGCCAACTTTCTTTTTTTTTTAAAAGTCGTCGTAAGGACTAGGAGATTTCTCCACAATTTCGTACTCAGATGGGCGACGGCTACGACTTTTTCGCGTCAGTACGGGATGGCGTAAGCATTATAACTTAAGAAATGCAGAAATGAAGCTAAATTTACCAAAACCACGTACGGACTTTATGAAGCGTAGTTTCTGCTACAGTGGAGCAAGTTTATGGAATGCGCTTCCTCAAACTGCACGTACGTCCAAATCATTGAGGCATTTCAAAAATGAAATTAATCAATTCTTGACATTATAATGGGATCCCCACATGGCAATCTTGGAAAACAGTGCATT
>CACRXK020004579.1:0-19940 GCA_902702795.2 Paramuricea clavata | reverse complement strand
CTCGAGGAAATTTTTAAATTTAGACTCTCTGAAATGCCATTTCCTGGACTTTCCTCTTAGAAGTAGTATTAGAACGTTTTATACACCACCGACATAATGCGGGCTTATGGTGGCCATGGCCCATATTTGATGGCCATTAGTTATTCACCAGCAAATTTAGGAAAAAAGAGAGGCTACTGATGATAAATTCTTATTTAGGCAGTAAACCTCCGAATATAAGCCCCCCGTGTATAAGCCCACCACATGTACTAACGCTCACCTCATTCCAAATGTAAGCCCCCGAATATAAGCCCACCCGAATATAAGCCCACTTGTTTATCACTATATATACCACTATTAATCACTATTATTACTATGCTCGTTTAACACTTGTTTATCACTATTACTATACTTGTTTATCACTGTTCCACTAACACAAAAGAACGTCCATGTATAGATAGATAAATAGATAGAGACTTTATTTAAAGAGGGTGACACTTAACAGTACGAAGTACTAATGAACTTGTGGCCCTCGTAAAATTTACAAAAATTAGAGAGTATATCTATTGTCTATTTACAACATTTATTGAAATCAGGAAAAGATATAAATTATGTAATAGTTTTGTTTGTGGAAACACCACGTAAATTTATTACTGCAAAGCTTTCGATTCGTAAGCCTGGATCTTCATCAGAGCTAATAAGAATAATATTTGCTTATTAGCACTGATGAAGATCCGGGCTTACGGATCGAAAGCTTTGCAGTAATAAATTTACGTGGTGTTTCTACAAACAAAACTATTATACGTTTTATCGCCATGCAAACGTACAAAGAACTTAAGATGTAAATTGTTTAAATTCACTCTGGTGCGTACGGAAGCAATTATGTAATAACAATTATATAATAAGTATTTATGGAGCTAGCAGAACGGAAACTTAACGGCAATTTGTTCCAGAGACCTATAACGGTTATAAAGGTTGTTCCAGCTTCTGTAGCTCTATTGTATTTCGGAGTTACTAAACTTAAATCAGCACTACAAGTGTTCCTCGAATGTTGTTGGCTATTTAAATCTAATAGTCTGTTTAAGTACTCCGGAGTACCATTAATATAGTACGCTTGTAGATCATAATACATTTAGGCCCCCCCCCCCCCTTGTATAAGCCCATCAAAAATCGCTTACAAAAGAATATAAGCCCAGGGCTTATAGATAGATAGATAGATAGATAGATAGATAGATAGATAGATAGATAGATAGATAGATAGATAGATAGATAGATAGATAGATAGATAGATAGATAGATAGATAGATAGATAGATAGATTATTTAATAAAAATTTACATCGCAGCCCAAAATAGCTGAATTGCGTAAAATTTACAAAACATATAAATTAACTGTAGGTTATAAAAGTATAAAGTCTATGAACACATGCATAAACATATATATACAAATACTAACAGTACACATATTTTCATACATATACATTACGATCTTTAAGGTTCAAATTAGACTTATGTTATGAAAACAATTCATAGCAAACCTATTTCTTTAAATTATTTGACATTGCGGAAATATAAGAGTTTCTAAAACGATTGGTTCGTATAGTAGGACAATGAAACGCGCGTTCTCTCCTCAGGTTGTAAGTGGGATTGTGTTTGGGTGGCAGTAGTTGATAAAGCTTGTGGTCTGAGTTGGATATATAGTCGGAGGTTTACGGTATTTGTCCTTCCCAATAGTGACTAGAAACGTAAAGGAAGAGTTAAACATGTCCACAACACCAGATTAGATTAATGGTGGGGCCATCCAATATGGCCGCCATTGGCTTCACTTATGCACAGCAGATGTCATCAGTCTTATCAGTCTTATTTCAGATCAGTGGTTGTAACTAAAGGTTTTTGCGGCATGTAAAATTCATGCATTATTAAAGGGAAGACCGAATGGTTTTCCGTGCAGGATTGCGTGATCCATGCACGAGAGATGTCGCGAGACTTTCGGAAAGCGTATAGGCGAGTGTATTTTTACGCTTTCCGAAAGTCGAGCAACATCGCAAGTGCATGGATCACGCTATCCTGCTTGGAAAGCCATTTGGTAATTGTTGAGACCTTTGTCTGTTTTTGTCTCTTATAGAGAGCCCAGAATCGTGGAAATGGAACGAGAGTTCGAAAGTTCATCGAGAGAAGTTCATTAAGCTGCTCCAATATGGAAAAGACTATCCGGAAGAGATCAGGGATGTTAATGGAGTACGTGTTTGTTGCTCGAAGGAATTCCTCATTGGGAAGGGAAGTGATGGCACTCGAGTCTATGTAGGATTAGGGAAAGATGGATACGAAAAGGCTGTAAAACGTTTGCCTCGAGATGCTTGCACTGGCGTAGCTGAACACGAAAAGAGGGTTTTGAACGAACTCAATGCAACTAAGTCAAACTATGTTGTAAATTATTGGTTTTTAGACGAACAAAGCGATAAGGACTACTTATTTTTAATCTTGGATTTATGTGAGGAAACGTTAGCAAATGTTGTTGCTGGTAACAGGTTGGAACGTCTAGTAACAATTGCGCCAGATATCCTTCGGCAAGTTTTGAAAGGATTAGCTGATCTCCATTGCCTTCCAAAGCCCGTTTTGCATCGTGATTTGAAACCATCCAATATCTTGCGAAACGTCAACGGTAATTGGTTGCTGGTCGACTTTGGAATCAGTCGAATCTTAACGGCAGGTGCCACTACACATCCAAGTGAGCAGAGGGGAACGAATGATTGGAGAGCCGTTGAATCTTCACATCATTCGAATTGCATGACTGACGATAGCAAAGTACGTTATAAGAAAGAATCCGATATTCAGGTACGGTTTTGCTTGTGCTAAACAGAAGTTAGAGGCCAATTACATGGAGAATTTTCAACCCCGCGGTTGAACTCAGCCCTGTTGAACGGGTTGAAATACAAAACTCTATCAATAATACAAAACTCTATCAAAATCAAACGCGCGACTATACATGACAAAATTTTCAACCCAGGGACGAGTTCATCCCCGGGGTTGAAATTTCAACCCTGCTTCAGCAAGCATGCAGGCTTGAAATTTCAACCCGGGTTGAACTCAGCCCCGGGTTGAAAGTTCCGTCATGTAATCATTTTAACCCAGGGCTGAAATTATTCATGAGTCATTCAAGCAAAGAAAACAAAATGGAGGCTATATTGAAATCAATGCCGGGAACGTATAGCATTCCAACCCCGAGACTGAAATCGTCCATGTAATCGCAAAAAAAATTCAACCAGCTTAACAGGGCTGAGTTCAACCACGGGCTCAGTTCAACCAAATAAACGAATTCCGTAGTAAAGCTGGTGTTTACCCAAAATGAATATATTCTTTTCTAAAGTTGAAATAGACAACACGTTTTCATCAACGAAATATTTTTAAACCTGGTTGTATAATATAACATACTTTTGACAGCCTTTGAAATAATATTGACATCAGTAATGCGTTTAAAAACTCCGTCATTAAATTAAAGGTGTCGAATCAACTTTTCGGCAACATACTATGCTATGTCACAATTTTCATGAAAATATTTTTTCGTAGCTGTAAGAATAATTAGCACAGTTTGCTTTTGTCACATTTAGGTAGTCGGAATTGTGGCATTCTACATTGTGACAAAAGGTCAACATCCCTTTGGAGAAGAACGAGTCCGACTTGGCAACTTACTTGATGGCAAACCAGTAGGCTTGGATACGCTGAAAGATCCTGTCTTAAAGGATTTATTATACTGGATGCTGAGCCACGACCCCAAAGATAGACCGTCTGCTGAAGAAGCACTGAAACACCCTTATCTTGTGCCCGCGGAACAGCAGTTTAAAATGTTGTGCAAAATGGGAAACCAGCCTGAGATCAAGACACGGGATGTCAAATCAGATGTCGTGCGAATGTTGAATAGCGATCCCAAAGATTGGAGATTTCTGATGAATGCCGATGTTCTGAAGTATTTAAGCACCGATCCTTTGAAGGGGAAAACATTTCATTATAAGCCGTCGTGGACGGACTGCTTGCGACTTATCCGAAATGTCAAGGAACACTGGCAGGACCGTCCAATGCCGCAACCAGAACTATTCTATTTAGTGGGCGATCCACAAGAGTACTTCCTTCACCTTTTTCCCAATCTTCCTGTCGAGGTTCACAGAATTGTGAGGTCATGTGATTGGAAAGAACGACCTGACCTTAGGGAATACTTCATGTAAGATAAGAGAAGTTGTTTCGGACGAGATAAACACTGATCTGAAAACTAGCACTGGATCGATAGTGCATCTGCTATTTACAAATGAAGCTAATGGCGGCCATATTGATGTGACCATCACAAACCTACAGTGTTGCTGTTGACATGTTAGAAGAGATTCCAACATTTTCTAGCTATTGTTATTTCTTTTTTAAATTTAAATGAATAACTAGTAATCACACCAATAAATAGCTGTCACGAGTCTCACTAACTCAGTTTAGTATATTTTCAGAATTGAAAAATGGCCTTCATGCAGATTGGCTATCTCAGCAGTGAATCTGAGGCAATATAGTTACTGCTCGTGAAGACTGCTCTGAGCAGTAACTATTGCTTTTCACAAAAAAAATGATTGAATGTCAGACGAAAGTATATTATTTATGCAAATTATATTCACAAAATACAGTAAACACGTGTATTAATTGTATTTATAAATACAAGTTTTTCAGTGCTGAAATTATGCTAAAACAACTAATAGTTGCCTCAAGCTCGGTGATTACAAGCCTATATTTACTTCGTCTTTTGTTCAGTGTACATACGCCAAAATAGTGTTTAAAACTTTCGAAAATTCTGTATAACTATAACTATAAATTAATTATATAGCTTAGTGTCATTATATAAATGATGTTTGCCTTAATTTATTTGTTATAACTGACATTTAATATTTCACTAACTTCAGTCAGGGTAATGTTTATATTGTTAATTAATGTAATCTACAACAATTATGAACTTCATTAGCCATTATAATTACTCAGATATGCAATTTAGCACGCAATAATAACATTTTACTGAAATCACATTAAAACTGGTATTGATTTTATAAATTAGTCGACTGTTTCTACTTTCTGAAGAGACAAAATTTGTCTCTGCTTCATTGTTGAGAATATACATCACATATAATTGCATAAAGCTTTGTGAAAAAACGTTTAGAACTCTTATGGATTACTGATTTAAATTTGATGACTTACAACATATATGTGGTTTGTTGACATATACAGGGCCTTAGCAGGAGTGCAGGAAACGGAATTGCCCAGGGGTCCCACCTTAATCCCCAACTTGAGAGCAAGAGCCTAAAATTCAGCAGGTTCTTTAAATTGGCCGGAGCATTTTTGAAATTGAGGGCCCTTTAAGTAGCTCCACATGCATTCTAGCTAAGCTGTAGTTGGGTGACTGACTTGGGTCTAGCCTGAATAATAATGATGTCATGGGGTCCCAGAGAAGATTTGCCCCGGGCCCCGCAAATTCTCTCGGCGGCCCTGGACATATATAACCTGTGCACACGGTTTTATTTCGATTCACGACATCCCAAGATCTTTCATGAAGTTTTTTTCAGAAAGTCATGATCATACGCGTACGAGGCGGGACGGGCAGCTGCCTTCCTTCCCATACGTCCACGTGAAGTCATAGTGAGTATAATTTGAATATCAAAAATTGTTAAATATCTCAAGGACGAAGCAAGCTATAAGAGAGTTTGGCAAAGTATCAGTTCGGTTTTTCGTTACGTTGCAATCATAACAAATGCATGGTGTGAAATTCCATTGCGTCACTTTAAACTACAACAAGACGCCCGCTTGGCGTTAACCTCGGGTCGGTGGATAGGGCATCTGGTAAATATGCAAATGTAATCACGATAGTTTAATAGTTCACTAGTATAAATGGTGAATCAGTCAATCAAAGCTCCGTTTTAACATTTTATTTGATAATAGTTAAATACAGGAACAATTTAGAGAATTTACTGACGCAATTATTTAACTGTATTTATTCATTACTTGGGATATTTTGTGGACGAGTGAATGATATACATAGCTATACTTCACTACTTCACCTTGTATTTAGTAACACTAAAAGACAATATTATCAGTCTACTTGTTGATTGCACATAGCAAAATGACAGTCACTTCAGATATTTTTAAAATATATCGAAGTACCGAAAATATAATTAGGTGCATAAATCTGATCCATCATTAGTAATAGTTGTACCACAGTCGAAGAATGTAATGAGTGGACAGTTGGCAAAATTGTTGTCTACCAACAGTGGCGTAACGGAGAAAGAGGGGGCCCTTAGGCGAGTTTGGGTAATGGTCGAGTGTCGAAGGTCGAGGGTCATAGGTCGAGGGTCGAGGGTTATAGGTCGAGGGTCGAGGGTCATAGGTCGAGGTTCGAAAGTCGAGGTCGAGGGTCAAAAGTCGAGGTCGAGAGTCAGAAGTCGAGGGTCGAAAATGGAAAATATTAGTTTTTTATTAAACATTTCTAGAATACTACATTTTTGGCATTTGTTGTCAAAATTTTAAAGGTTCTCCTGATAACGAACTTTACTACTGTTAGTACAGAACATGCCTTAGGGCTTTTTGTTTTTCGAGAAAGTGTAAAATTACTAAAAATATTCGAGAGCGTACGGTGCCGGTGGGGTGATTCGAAAATATATTGTATTTATAATTTATTGAATATTGTACTATCAGAACGAATCGGGTCCCAGCGCAGCAAAAATCTCTCACAATGGTCGTGAGATAATTCTGAACCGAACTAAAATCGCCCTGTTATAAAGATTCGTGCTTCGTGCATGTTATTTTTGACAGAATAACTAAAGAACGTTTCCATTTTATTACATTACAACGTTCTCGCAACTATATTATGAATATGAAACTGTCAATCGAACATGTGCACTTCCGGTGCAGACATGTAAACACGATGTTATAAAATATACTAAATATCAACTGTTCTCGCACACCCTAACGCTTTAAACCTCCAAAACCATACGCGGTTTTTGAATTACGCGGTCTGAGAAATTCAGAACTCTTACTCTTTCGCCTCCAAGTCCAAGAGATAACATATTACCTATAGGCTATAATCAGTTTCTCATGAGAGTGAAACGCCATATTTTTGTATAAATCGTCCGTGTTTGTATGTCTTGTATATTTTAAACTCCAATGTAAAATAAAAGATGTATGCTTTCAAACATCACCTCGCATCAGTTCACAAACGAAACTTTCAGTTATACAGTACATAGCCATACGGCATAGCCATAGGCGAAATTTTTCAGTTTTGACAGCAAAACTAATTGTTTTGCCGCGTTTAATGGTTGTAAAACGTTTAAAATGGATAAAAATTTAGTATTTTCGACTTTCGACCCTCGACTTTTGACCCTCGACCTCGACTTTTGACCCTCGACCTCGACTTCCGAACCTCGACCCTCGACCTATGACCCTCGACCCTCGACCATTACCCAAACTCCCCTTAGGCATATTCGGTGTGGGGGCCCCTGTTGTCATTGTTTGACTGAGATATTGTATTTATATTGAACATTTATAGAATGTTCTGGAAAATTGATAATAATATTTAATATTTATATTGCGCAAATTAACATGTTATAACAATGACAATAACAATGACAATAACAGTCTCCAACATATGTAACAACTTTTAAGAATAACTTTTGTTTAATTTGAGTTGGAATAAAAAAATCAGCTACCGTCGTCGATGGAGGCTTGATTATTTAGCATTATTAATCTTGCATTTTCCCATTGATTCTTCACCTGCATCTTTTACGTTTTCTAATTTTCTGGGCGATAGACCGTGGCTGATGGGGCCCCTAACTGTCGGGGGCCCTTAGTTTTTTGAACTAACCCTAACCAATGAGCGCTACGCCACTGTCCACCAATTACAGTAAGAACCATCCATAAAATGCTTAGCAGTATCAAACAAGTGAAAGTTGGCCGCGGTATTCCCATGCTATGCATACGAAGTATTGTACATTAGATCAACATATACTGGAGAATGGTTATCCAGCTAAACATGTATGTCAAAATTATCACATCTTCTGGTTTTAAATCAACAATTTTAACGGATTTTGTGCAAGGACAGCTTCGGGTTCCGTTTCGCTTTGGCCGATGCTTGAAATTTCCCGAAAGTACACTTATTTACCGGAAGTTGTCGTCTCCTCCGCAGGCTCTTCGACTACGCGCGCGGCTCGACACAAAATGGAAAAAATAGGAGCCGAATTTATGACCTCGATGTCGTACCGACCCGAGGTAATTATTTTTGACAGTTTCTTGAATACGGTAGTAGACTTTTATTTATTCATTGTTTAATCCGCTGCATTATAAGTAGCCATATAAACAATTATAGAATCCTGGCAAAATTTATTGTGGACAACATGTGTGCGTAAACAGAAATACCTGTCTTGGCAGTCTTGTCCAATCATATCCTTCCATTGGTCTAGAGCCATGATCTATTGGAGGAAAGAAGCACGGGAAAAAACGTTAAAACATACTTGCCAATCACAATTCAGGAGCGACTTAAATCAAGCTAACCAATAGCATTTCCTTATTTGTATAAATCACGTATACGCGCGATATTTGTTAAATTTCGACTTTTTCAGTTTTCCAAATGTTTGGGGAAATAAAAAACAAACTATTTATATACCTGTTTAATTCGTTTTCTTCCTTTTACTATATAAAAGTAACAACTAAATTTTGACGTCATACCGTGTAACTGAAGAGAGAACGGCAAAATGTTACTTATGTATTTGTTAGATAAATTGTTTATGTTTTTGTTAAGTTTTTGTCTAAACTGTTCTCGCTAAATGTGCGGTTATAGGACTTATACACTATACTAACCTCCCTGATACTAGATTATTCAATAAATTTTCAACTGTTTTCGCAAGAAGTTATATATATCGATCCATGCAGTTTTACTACAGCTGAAAGCATTGTTTTCCATGCAAAGCAGCTAAGGCCATGGCTGTTTTAGACTTTGAATTTCCGTTGAATATAATTCATTGGAGTTAACTTTAATGCTTCTGAATTTTACTCGACGGAATTTCGAAGTTAATTTTTGTCATATGCATGCATGCGATGAAGTGACACATTGAACACTTCGACACTACCGCACATAAAGCGCTTAAAATGGCATTTATAACTTAAAGGGAAATGGCAATATATTTTTTTATTTTCTCGTTTGAAAAAACATTTAAAACCATATATAAAACTCTTTCACCATATTTCCATATCTTGCTTACTTCTACAAATATTTTGATCGAAAGAAATGAAATGTCCGCCATCTTGGATTTTTGTAGATATGCATGTTACGACACAACAGGGGTCACGCAATATTTTTATTTAGACAACCACTAATCATTTTGTACTCAAAATTATACTCCGTATGCCCTTGGATGATATCAAGATCACTTGAAACCTTTAAAACATCTACCAATCAATATTTGGTCAGAAATGAATACTTTTATATTGTTAATCCCTGTTGTGACGTCACCAAAACTACCGTTAATGAGATCAAAAATTAATCCAAGATGGCTGACATCTCATTACTTCAAGTGAAAATATTTCAAGAACTAAGCAAGATATAAAAAATCGGTAAAAGAAGTTATTAAATAGTTTCAAAAGTTCTTTCGAATGAGAAAATAAAAAATATATTGCCATTTCCCTTTAAATTTGGGTTAGTAACATGTATTCTGCCGACCCCAGCTAATAATCCTCATACTGAGGGGTGTGCTGTACTGGAAGATAGATAGATAACGAATGATTTAAACGATTTAGCAGCAAATAGCGATTATAAAATTTCAGCAGTTTCGACGGCTAAACTGCCAGGCCTGCATGAGACGAAATTATAATCAGAAAACCACATGCGTGCAAAATGCGTGCATAAAGCCTAGCTGGTTTCCACATGGTCGTAAAAATAGAGTCACGATCTTTCTCAACAGCCAGTATATATAGTACTTTATACCGTCCTGTAAACCACATAAAATCATGAGTATTCTCTGACACTGTAGTTGTAATCACTCCGCGTATTTTCAGTTCTAAAATGTTGTATTTCGGCTGATGAGAAAGATCGTGACTCAATTCTTTACGACGGCATCTGGAAACCAAATCTTTGTGACAGCACCAACATGTAAACCAGAATTTATTTTACAACAATGCATATCAAATTAATGCAGAGGATTAGGATCATCCAAAGGACGCGTTTTTCTGAGACACTGTCCGATCACATTTAGGGTCCGATTACATGGAGAACTTTCAACCCCGGGGTTGAACTCAGCCATGTTAACCGGGTTGAAATTTTTTGCGATTACATGGACGATTTCAACCCCGGAGTTGAAACGCTATACTATACGTTCTCGGCATCGATTCCCGGAAGTAAAAAGTCTTTATTTTGTTTTATTGTAATAAATAAATAATCACTACCACGTATGCTCGAATAACTCATGATAATTTCAACCCTGGGTTGAAACGATTACATGTCAAAATTTTCAACCCAGGGCTGAGTTCAACCCCGCGGGGCTGAGTTCAACCCCGCGGGGTTGAAATTTCAACCCTGCTAGCTGAAGCACGAGGGTTGAAATTTCAACCCCGGGGTTGAACTTAGCCCTGGGTTGAAAATTTTGTCATGTAATCTCGCGTTTGATTTTGATAGAGTTTTGTATTACAGACAGGGCTGAAATTTCAACCCGGTAAACAGGGCTGAGTTCAACCCTGGGGTTGAAAATGCTCCATGTAATCGGCCCCTTAGAAATGTATTCACGATTGCCATGAGTGACCATGTATGCATGTACAATAATGTATTACAGAAGCTTTGCTTAATTAAGGCCGCGTTTACACTATGACGCTACGGCAAATTTACCGTAGCGTAGTGATTTGCATCCGGAGTGCCAAACGTAGTGGTCCGTAGTTAATACGCTACGACAAACCACTCCGTTGTAGTGTAAAAAACACAATACTAAGAAACGTAGTGAATTTTTAACGGAATTGATTTCCGTAGTTAGTACGCTACGGCAAACCACTCCGTTATAGTGTCACACAATATAATTCCGTAGTTAGTACGCTACGGCAAACCTATCCGTTATAGTGTAAACACAATATAGTCTTAATACTAGAAACGTAGTAAATTTTTAACGGAGTATTAGCCGTAGCGACATAGTGTAAACGCGGCCTAAGAGTCAGCTCTTGCTGGCGAATTCAGGTTGTATTAACCTTTTCGATCCATTCCCTTGTAAAAACAGATTTTTTCAAACTGGCAATTCACCACTATAAGTTCCTGAAGCGTGGCTTAATGTCCCAGGCGTAAGATATACTGTAGATCATCGATATATGTTCGAGCCGTTTTGCTGCAGCAGACGTCCCCATGCAGCACATGTTTGGAAGGATAAAGGATTGGACGCGTTGAGCGATTTCTTTCAATTTAAGACGTTTTGTTGAAGAATATCGAGTCGAATTCCTTTACACACAGCATGTACAGGGTGTATCCAAAAAAAAGCAACCTCGGAATTTACCAAGAAATCGATATTGTTTTAAAGACAAAAGATTTTAGGCGCCCTGGGAATTTAAAATAGCACAACTGTCAAAATTACTGCACACGCGAGTGCATAAAGCAAAATTTATGTATTTATTTAATCACAACGGCAGTAATATGATCTATTAGCAATTCGATTTCAATTCCCATGCAGGGGCCTAAAATCCTTTTATGCTTAAGAATTGCAAAGTAATTTCTTAGGAAATTCCGAGGTTGCAGTTTTTTATACACCCTGTACAGGGTGTCCCCAAAAAACGAAAACTATTGAAATCACTTATTGTTAAAATTGAATGCCCTACCAAAAAGCAGAACGTAATGATGCGTAAAATATTGAGAAGGTACATATATTAAAATTTAGTTAAAAACATCTCCTTGTAAAGTGCGCGATTTTCTGCTCTTGGGAATTTAAAGCAGCTTCTTAAATAGTTCTTTATGCATAAAATTTACTTATGTCAATCATTTATGCACTCGTGGGAACCAACAGAGTGCCTAGGCATTCAAATTCTAACAATTAAGGGACTGGTCATAAAGTAACTGCTAGGGTGGGCTGGAGGTAAATCACAAATTTTGCCAATAAGTTTGGTGACCCATCTTAGGATGTAGATAAAAATTTCAAAGCCCATCCAATCTTACCAAATTTATTTCATGACCCACCCACCCAATCTAAATTGGGAAAGTACTATTTTATTATGAAAAATACTTGTAGGTATGAACATATATATTCAATACAGTGCCGGTGTATATCTTTATTTTTGTATCTGCGAAGCAGATTACTATTAACGTTACCCATAGGCCATAGCCATTCAGCGACGAGTTTATATAATTAAGCCAATCAGCGATTAGCTTACATCAATTGTTTATATCGTGCTCGCACCTAACCTGCGAACGGGCGTAGTTTGGCCTGGTGTAACGGTGTAAGTCATGTACTCGTGTTATTCTTTGCCACATTTTGGCTTCAAAAATATCTTGATTTTATCTTGAATTGGCTGACCTTCTACTTGTGATATTATTCCAAAGTTATCTATCAACATGGAAACTTATCCTTATCTGGTAAGTAGCCAAATACCACATATTTTATTATATACATTTATACAGTATAAAAACAATCATTGTGTATAAAAATTCTTAAACAGTCAAAACTCTGGCTGCAGGCATTATATTGCCAATTAACAATATCACAAGAAACTATTGTTCTCAGGAGATATTGAATTAAATCCTGGTCCTGTATTTCTGTAACTCTGTTCAAAACAACAGTCCAACTAAGTTGTCATCAAATGTAGTGTTAGAGCAAAGGTAAAGATGTCATCAGTTAAATTATACTTATACATTTTGGTTTCAATCAATCATATATTTATTTCCCATGTGTACAATATATTATAAGTAACAAAACTATGTGTAGTTTGAAGGTGATGGGCTAGAGACCTACTGGAAACCTTTACAGGCTTTTTAATGTAGGCCACTAGTTAGGTTTGTACAAAATTGTGACAACCATTTTCAAATGCTAATAAAAGAATCCCCACCCTCCCTCCTCATTACATTGTCATTTTGCTTTCTAATATAAATGTTTTTGTTTAGAGATTAATACAAGATCGAATGATGAATACTGGATATTGGCTGGATAATTTTGTCAGAACAACCCACTTGCAAGACAATCTTACCTAAATTCATCAGTATGGAAAATAACTTATTGCTACAATAATCATATATTATATGGATGGATCAGATCAATGGCAGACAATGTACAAAACTAAACTTGTGATACCTTCTACTCAAACAGATATTCTCCCACAACACAAATTGTTTTTGTGTGGATATGCTGAGTTAAACCGAACAGTGTGGTATATCATTAACTGTGCACAGGGTTGGAATTGAATATATGCTTCATGCACAAATGACCTTCAAAACATTCTCTACTATTCAGTGCATGGTCTTCAATATATATGATTGACTCTTTGCTACAGTAATGCATGTTCCTCGAATAGTGTGTATGTTACTCAACAGTTAACATTGGCAAGTGTAAACAACAAGTGACAGAACTTTTGCTTCATATGATCACAATAAAGTTTTGAAAATTTGATGAGTATGGATTGACAAGTGACAGTTTACTAAATGGCCGGCTGTATAGACACTTTGAATATTGTTTGCATGAAATTTTTATTTCCTGACTGCATAATTATCCGCTACAAGCATATAATCACATTATAAAATTAGTTAAATTTTAGGGTGTGGGGGGGGGGGTAGTTGCCCCTGCTGCCCTATGTGCAGTGTACAGCCTGTTAGATTTGTATTATATGTTTGATTTTAAAATCTTATTTGCTATTATATTTATCATAATAAGTGATGAAAGCAGGGAAGCTTGTAAAAGTTAGGGGGGCGACTCCCACAAGGTGCCACCATGGTTGGCGCTGAGGCCCCCTGGCTTCCTACGCCCCTGGATGAAAGTAGACATGGGTTTTTGTTTGGTGGCCCATCCGTAGACATACAAAATATTTGGTGGCCCATCGAAACTGCCCAAAGATTTTCCATGGCCCATCCCAAATCACTCCGGCCCACCCTAGCAGTTACTTTATGACCGGTCCCTAAGAGGCAGTCCGTGTAAAAACCGACCACTCGAATTTCTTACGATTACAGATTTCCTTCAAACTCTCTGTGTGGAAGAAGTCATTCATAAAATGAACAAAAAACGTTGACTTTGAAATTGTAGTCAGTTTTAAATTTTTTTTCGCAATAATTTCCGGACGCGTTTGAAAACAAGTTAAAACGTTAATTACGCAAGTGATATTTGAGCTTTTTTATATCTCACAGTTCATCTCGCGCTTTTATTCTAACTTCTTGAAACCGTTACATATTTTATTATTTCCTGCCTAGGCATCAACCTAAACTAAAAATTATCCTGATCACTTGAAGCAAACTAAATATTGTGCATTTTTAAAAACGTCGTTCAGACAGTGGATTAAATATTCGTGTTAATAGTATGCTGGCGGTAAATTATTTTTTCTCAAAAGTGCAACGGTATCAGGTATCCAATCTATTGCAGCTACTGAGTATTATAACACATCTACTACAATAAATAATAAAATCTTTGGGCAGTATGTTTTTTGCCTGACAAGCGCGTCATGAATATAGTCAATTTTCGCTAATTCGACTAATTATAAGCTATAATTTGTTAATGCATTTACTTAAATTTTTCGCGTTAAAAACATACAAAATTGTTCACTATCTTTCAAATATGGCTGTTTTTTGGATAGAGACTAAGTTATAAATATGCCAGCATTTATGCTGCTAGCTTTATAACATAGAGCAAAAGTCTTGACGCATGTGCCGACTGAAATTGACATGCACGCGTTGCTAATTTTATCCGCCGGTATTATCTTTTTATTATTTATCAGTGTATGAAAGCACTGTAAACATACTGATCTTGGTAACTAAAACTATATGCACCGATTTCCTCCGAATGTACACATCTAACAGAAGAGAATATTAGAAGAAAGTATATTATACAATTTATTAGAGAGTAATGTTTTTCGCGTGAAAAGCGGTTCATATACGTGTATGTCATATATAATCCCCGTCATCGCTTGAAGTCGGTCAACGCGTAATTTCAAGTTTTTCTTCGCTTTCGTAACAGTATATTTATATCGTAAAATCATTACAATCTTAACTTGTTGAATTCGGGGGAGGGTGGAGGGTAAAATCCCCCAAAGAAAAGTCAAGAAATGGGCCCAAATATTTTCGGCAATATAGACCACAGCTCCTCCACTGAATAGATATATGAATCCCGTACTCCTATGAGTGTACTACTATACATTTATATTGCTCTCATAGAGAGACAAGGTACGAAATTAGAATCTATAAACAATCAACTTTAACACATGCATGGTTGGGTATACAAAAACGTTTTGATGTAAAAAACGAATTTCTTTCTTGTTGCTTTGAGCTATTAGGCTATATTAAAACCGACGAAACATGTAGGCTAGTAAGCGTATATATTAAGTGAAAGTGAAACTTATTCTCAAACAAATGAACCAAGACTGCATGTCGTAATCTCTCTGAAAGGGCGAAGCAGTAACTAAAGGGTGTATATATAGAGGCATCTAACGGCAAGTGGTTTAACGATCGCACGGAGGGGTTATTAGAAGCCTTACGATTTTAGGACGGCAACGCGACGACGAAGGCCAAAACAAACTCCCTCAAATAAATGGTAGTATTACAGCCCACTATTTGTTGTATATTAGTTTCTCATCCGGAGCTTCTCCTAAAGTGGATGCGGGCTGGCGGGCCAATAGCATTATGCCATTATTTGCTGGATTTCCCCTCCCCATAAAATTTATTTTGGAGAAGTGCGCATTAAGCATTTATATAGCAACTTTCTGAAAAACAGCACAAAATCAGTAAGTGCAACTGAAAGCATGTTTTCATAATTTTGTACCCAGAACGGCCTTTTCCTCCCCTGCCCCTGGCTTCCGGAAGAACTTTTATATATTAGCTGAGTTTGGATATTTAATAAGTGTGTATACGTAATGCGGGAAAAACTTGCAGTTTGGTTATGAAATTTTGTATTTTAACTATAACATTTGGTTTGGGAACGTTTCTAATTGTCTTTCTTTCAAATTTCACTTTGAAGACATCACAAATTTATAATAATGGTCAAAAATGGCAATAATAATGGCGAACAAGGCCATTTTCTTAAAAAGCATGCGGGCGGGGATGAGAAACTAATATACAGCAAATAGTGGCCTAAAGACAACGTGGTATATTAGCAATCGTATGAATTTAATACAATCGTATGAATTTAATGGGTTTTTTGGGAAGACTGTTCTGCTGAAGCCGGTTTGAAGTTGCACTTGTTGCGGCTTGAAATGCAGCCGTTGTATCAAGACGTGAAAATCTGTCATTTGGCGTTGTAAACAAAGCGAGGACAATGTGTAAATTATTCATATATTGCAATTATTGAATTATTTTTAATTATTTATTGTATTTGTGGCCGTTGCTGTCCTAAATCGTATAAAGGTGTCTATTTAAAAATCGGGGAACCATGCAAGGTAAGCATGGTTAAAAATGTTTCGAGTATGCGAACATATGCATGCACATGCATGGTTTACGCTACGTTTTTCTCATACGCAATAGTGTGACAGGACCTTAACCGAGATCAGCATGTAATTGCAGTTCTTAAAAAACATGAAAATATTAAACATGTATATTTGTTTCATTTTATAGTGGCAAAATAAATCTGCACTATGTCTATGATGAGAAAAAAAGTGCCCTTCAAGGCATTCCTATAAATTGGCACACATCAGATATCCTTTCCCGCACTTTTCTTATACATTTTTGTTTATATATATACCATGCATGTAGTATTTATTGATACCCATACTCGTAAAATTTCAAGCATATATAATTGCTGGCATATTTATAACTTACTCTCTATCCAAAAAACAGCCATATTTGAAACAGTAAACAGTTTTGTATTTTTTAACGCGAAAAATTTAAGTAAATACAAAAAGAAATTATAGCTTATAATTAGAGGAATTAGCGAAAATTGACTATATTCATGACGCGCTGGTCAGGCGAAAAACACACTGCCCAAAGATTTTATTATTTATTGTAGTAGATGTGTCATAATACTCAGTAGCTGCAATAGATTGGATACCTGATACCGTTGCACTTTTGAGAAAAAATTATTTACCGCCAGCATACTAACACGAATATTTAATCCGCTGTCTGAAAGACGTTTTTAAAAATACACAATATTTAGTTTGCTTCAAGTGATCAGGATAATTTTTAGTTTACGTTTATGCCTAGGCAGGAAATAATAAAATATGTAAGTTTCAAGAAGTTAGAATAAAAGCGCGAGACGAACTGCGAGATATAAAAAAGCTCAAATATCACTTGCGTAATTAAGTAAACGTTTTAACTTGTTTTCGAACGCCTCCGAAAATAATTGCGAAAAAATTTTTTAAAACTGACTACAATTTCAAAGTCAACGTTTTTTGTTCATTTTATGAATGACTTCTTCCACACAGAAAGTTTGAAGGAAATCTGTAATCTTAAGAAATTCGAGTGGTCGTTTTTTACACGGACTGCCTCTTAAATTGTTATTGGTGATTTCAATAGTTTTCGTTTTTTTGGGACACCCTGTATAGTAGGATTGATGACTATAGAAATGCAAATTATAATTGAAAACGTTTAATTAAATGTTTAATTAAATTAAACGTTTAACTTAATGAAGTTGTTTAATTATGCAACGAAATGGTCTTTGCACAATTTACTTTACTCTTTAGCAATAATTTATCCAAGCACAATTCAATGATATATTGTGATTTCATTGTTTTAAAAATTCCACTGTTCTCTATATGCCGACTGTCGACATTCTTCAATTGTTTTGGCACTGTTCGTGACGTTATGAACACAAGGTCAAGGTATATAAAAAAAACGAGTCGTTTAGAAGTCAAGCTATTGTTGGAATTTAAATGCAAAGCAGTATGCCGAACGCTCGGTAATAGAAGTGAATTTCATGCACGACGAAGTTATTTAAAACTTTAAAATTAATTTGGTTTCGTCCAACATATGAATGTGCTGATTAATTTAACTGTCATCGCTTAAAACAGTATTAAAAACTCGTCGCTCTGCATGCATGTGGTCAGTTCAACCATTTTTATTCGAACTGATGACTAATTATCAATTTGACATTTAAATTTTTTATGCAGTTATGCTCCTTTGTAAGCTTATATAAGTATAGAAGATTCAGCAACAACAGCTTGATTTCTAAAGATCTCGTTTGTTTTGATACACCCTGTAGATGAACTGCAACCAATCTCTTGGGATTAAAGACAACAAAACCGCGCCAGGCTTGGTGCCAATTTCAACGAAGGAATTTTTACACGAACCGTACAAAAAAATTCTGCGGTGTATAAATGTGCCTTAATCGTTCTTCTTAGCCTATAAAATAACTCTCATGTCAAAAGATCTCAAAATTAGGAACATGCGATTACCAGATTGTAAATTTAATTGTAGAAAAAGGGAAAGCCAGAAAAGCCGCTTATGGAAGCAAATTCCTGAACGTTAAACAAGGTGAACATATTTGAATAAGAATCAAAGTAAAAACCAAAATTTGTCCGATTCCCACTGAGCTTTAGAAATTTTGCGGGTCTCGCTTCAAAGCATGTCGATCATTGCTAAACATTACATACATATCTTCATTCGGCACAGAGCTTTTCACATTTTTCTGACTTTACTAAAGTTTATGTTTGAGTATAAAGTGTTGTGATTGCATTTGTCAACCTATACTACTGCTTGGTGGTCGATACAGTTCCTATAGTTATCAGAATACAAACAACTGATAGTTGCTTGGCTTCCGCTTTGGTTTGTGGTAGTGGATACTTATTTATCAGGTAAGTGCTTCTATATAATAAATCTCCATCCAAGCGAGTAATGGTTGTAATGAATAGGGTTTGCTGAAATTTAGATACATTAATTGGTATGATAGTAGACTATTCCTTTGGATTATCGCATCGAAGGTGGTAATTTAAGCCCCATTTACACTGGCAAAAAAATGGCACGGCACGGGTGAAAAATGGCATGGGTGCCATTTTTTTTTTTGCACGGCACGTTTGTTTTTGTAGTGTAAATAGATCGGGCCTTTTTTATTTTGGGCACCCGTGCCATATTTTTACCCGTGCCGAGACCTGCTATATAGGTAGTCTCGGCACGGCAAAATGCCGTGCCGTGCCAAAAAGTTGTTGTGTGAGCATGCGCTTTGCGAGCGTCAAAATGGCGGAAAAAGACGAAGGGAAAAAGAAAAGGACAAACAGAGGAATAACTTGGCCCGATACTGCAGCAATTGCATTGCTGAATATTTGGCAGGAAGAAGAGATTCGAATATCTTTGGAAACCTGTAAATCGTCAAAAGAAATGAGAGCTACTTATCGAACAATCACGGTAAGTTTTTGGAGTTTAATACATTGAAAAAAGTTGTGTAAAAACAAAATATTTTATATTCTACATTGCAGTTGGAATTGCACAAAAAAGGTTTCACTGACTACACACTCGAAAACGTCGTTAATAAGATGAAAAAGCTGAGGCAACGCTTCAAAAAAGAAGTCGACAGTGCAAAGAAAAGTGGAAAAGGCCGAGCAAAACCTTGGAAATTCTTCCAACGGTTGAACGACATTATCGGTCACAGACCAAATGTTCGTCCTGCATTTTGTGTCGACACATCGGCAGGCGAAAAGGCCGAAGATAATTCAGATATAGATCATGGAGAGGAACAAGAAACAGGTAGCAATAAAATTTGGCTTCAATAATTATTAAACATTTGTTTTGTCCACTAACATTTGGCTTTGAGGTTTTGTGTGATAAAAATATTACACTATATTTCTATGTAACACTTTTTGTAATAATAAAGTTACG